>JAQQSY010006874.1:0-10799 GCA_028646535.1 Procyon lotor
GAGGGGGAAGCAGGCTCCCCACTGAGCAGAGAGCCTGAGTGGGGCTCAACCCCAGGACGCCGAGATCATGACTAGAGCTGAAGACAGAGGCTTTAACCCACTGAGCCACCCAGGCGCCCTCTTCTGCTGATTTTTAATTAGATTATCGGGGGGGGGGGGGGGGGGGTGCTGTTCAGTTTTATAAGTTCTTCATATACTTTGGATATACTAACGCTTTATCAGATATGTCATTTGCAAATATCTTCTCCCATTCCACAGATTGTCTTTTAGTTTTGTTAACTGTTTCCTTCACTGTACAAGAGCTTTTTATTTTGATGTGTCCTCATGAATTTATTTTTGCTTTTGTTAGCCTTGCCTCAGGAGGCATACCTAGAAAAAAGTTCCTAAGGCCAATGTCAAAAAACTTAGCGCCTATGTTCTCTTCCAGGATTTTTATAAGGTTCAGGACTCTAAAACAGATTTTTTTTTAATTGCAGCAAAAACATATCAAATCTTATTAACCCCAAGCTTCTGCAAATACAGACATTTGCTGCCTCTAATCTGTCATATTACTAGTTTATATGCCAAGCACAATACTAAGAACTCTGTATACTCTAATTTTTTTTTTTAAAAGATTTATTTATTGAGAGAGAGAGAGCACGAGCGGGGGGGAGGGGGGGTTGAGGGGGGGGCAGGAGCAGAGGGAAAAAGCAGACTTTCCGCTGAGCAGGGAGCCTAATACAGGGCTTGATCCCAGGACTGAGATCAAGAACCAAAGGCAGCCACTTAACCTACTGAGCCATCCAGGCACCCCTACTCTAATTTAAAACTCAGAAACCTGTGGTGAGGATTAAGATAATCCTATTTTTTAATACTTTATTATTTATTTATTTTTTTTAAGGAGAATAGGAACAGGCGGAGGAGCAGAAGGGAATGGAGAGGGAGGGGGTAAAAAAATCTCAAGCAGACTCCATGCTGAGCACGGAGTCCAACACAGGGCTCAATCTCATAACCCTGATATCAAAAGTCAGACATTCAACCAACTGAGCCACCCAAGCACTCCAGAATTATTCTCATTTTAAAAATGACGAAACAAGTACAGATTAGAAAATTTACTCAAAAATCAAAAAGCTGGTTGTCAAGTCTGGGACTGAATTTTATGCTACCTGCTAAATAAAAAGTTAGTCTATGACTGTTTAATGGATGCTGACAGAAGACAAAGACTCCTGCATTAGAGACAAAGAAATGTATAACTCCTATCACAAGAAGCAGCAAGAGAGCCAAAACATTGTGTCATTCTTACTGTCAAGTTCCTTGGGGGCAACAGGACATAGTCCAGATGAATGGTCAAGTAGAATGGGTTTGCACTACAGCAAGGAACACTGAGAAACAATCATTTTTACAGGAGGCGGTAAACAAATCTCCTCTACATATCAGGAAGATATTACTTCATCCCTCAAGGTTGCTTGTTAAAAACTCAGCTGTGAGAAATGGCCTAGGTAAAAAGTGGTCATGACCGTATTTTCTTCACGTACCAAGCAAGACACGTAGGATCAGAAGGGGAGAGTTTCAACACTGATATGCATCAGACAGGGAACTCAAACTCCACAAATACAACACCAGACTCTGGACTATTAACCACTATTAGTTAATCACATTCAAAAACTTTACTGTTGTTCCCCTAATTTAAAACTATAATTATTGAGGTCATTGAGGACTCTCACTAAATATGGCAAACTGAATATAAATATTTACCATTACCATTACCTCCATTACCTCCACAAAAAAATGAAAATGACAATGATATAAAAAGAATATAAACCACCAAGGACAAACAAAATAGTGGAAGAGGGAATTCAAAGTGTTTTTGGAAAGAGGATGAAAATGTGCTATTTGAAAAGAGAAGAGGAAGCCACAACTTAAACCCCTAGAGAAAGAGATACTGAAAAGAGAGCTGATATTACCTGAGAGAACAGAAAACAATCATGAATTAGATGCACAAAATACAAAAAATGAAGAATGAAAAAAAAGAGAAAGAAAGAAGTCACTATAGTAAACAGTGGGCTCCTGGCTCTCTGACACAAGAATGCTAGCATTAAGACATAAATCACTGTGGAAAGAGACTGGAGGCATCCTTTGAAATACTAATTTTGCCAGGGGGTCATCAACCAATTGTTTTTTTAAAAAATAACTGAATAATGCCCAATAGTAAATAAGTATCTCATACACTTCCATGTACAGAATATAAACCGCAATCTTCCAGTCCACTTTTTAGTGTATCTATCTTAAACATAAACAAATAGTCAAGCATCATTAGACACTTAAGAAAAATATTGAAGGGGCCCCAGGGTAGCTCAGTGGGTTAAGCATCTGACTTCAGGGTTACAGTATCAAGCCCCGCATCAGGCTCCCCACTCAATAGGGAATCTGCTTGCCCCCCACTTCTACTCCACCCCCTGCTTATGCATGCACTCTCTCCCCCTCTCTCTGACAAATAAATAAAACTTTAAAAAAATGACCCAACAATATGCTATTAGAGACACTTTAGATTCAAAGACACAAACACAGTTGAAAGTAAAAAGATTGAAAAAAAGATGTATCGTGCAAAAAAACAAAATAGATATGAAATGCCTATCCTAATATCAGACAAAACAGACTTAAAAAATTACTAAAGACAAAGAAGAACATTTCATGATAAAGCAGTCAATCCATCAAAAAAATGTAACAACTGTAGACATTTATGCACCTAAAAACAGAGCCCCAAAATAAAGCAAAAATGGCAGACCTGAAGACAGAAACAGACAATTCAACAACATCTGAAGACTTTAATGTCCCTCTTTCAATAATGAATAGAACAAATAAGAAGATCAACAAGCAAACAGAAGCCTTGAAAACACCGTAGACCAATAAGACCTAGCAAACTGTATCCACAAAACAGCCTCACCAAAAGCAACAGCCACGCATTCTTAATAAGCTCACATGGAACATTCTTCAGGACAAACTATATACTAGGTCATAAAGTAAGACTCAGTAAGTTTGAAAGGACTGCAATCATACAAAATATGTTCTCAGATTCAAATGGAATTAAATTAAAAATCAGTTAGCAGCAGCAAGTTGGGAAACTTAAAAAATACATGTAAGTTGAGGGCACCTGGTGGCTTAATCGGTTAAGCCTGAGCCTTTGGCTCAGGTCATGGTCTCAGGGTCCTCGGATTGAGCCTCACATCAGGCTCCCTGCTCAGTGGGGAGTCTGCTTCTCCCTCTCCCTCTGCCCTTCTACCTGTTTGCCTGTGTGTGCTTGTTTCTCTCTCAAATAAAATCTTCTTTTCCTTTATTTGAAGATTTTATTTGACAGAGACACAGCAAAAGGGAACACAAACAAGGGGCGTGGGACAGGGAGACGGAGAAGCAGACTTCTCTTCTTTACGACTTCTCCACTTTATGACTAAGCCACTCAGGCGCACCAAATAAAATCTTTAAAAAAAAAAAAAAAAAATACATACAGTTTGAAAAATAACCAGTAAGTCAAAGAAGAAACAAGGAAATACTTTGAAATGAATGAAAACACGACACAGCCAAAACTCACAGAATGCATCTAAAGCAGTGTTCAGAGGGTTAATGTAAACGCCTACATTAAAAATGAAAAAAAAAAACACCTCAAATCAGTAACTTAAACTTCTACCTTAAAAAATTAGAAGATCAAACTAAGCCCAAAACATACAGAAGGAAATAATACAGACTGATAAGTGATAATAATCAGCAAAACTTAAAGACACGGGAATAGAAAAAACAGTAGAAGAAAAATTAGCAAAACCAAATAGTTATTTGAAAAGATCAACAAAATTGACAAGCCTCTAACTCAATGACAAAAAAAAAAAAAAAAAAGATTTAGTAAAGTCAGTAATGAAGGAATGAGAGGACATCATTACTAACCTTATAGAAAAAAAAGGATTTCTGAAACTAACATAATAATGGATGTTAATTATATTTCAATTTTTCAAGTAGGCTCTATGCCCAGCATGGAGACCAATGTGAGGCTTGAACTCACAACCCTGAGATCAAGACCTGAGCTGAGAACAAGAGTCAGATGCTTAACTGACTAAGCCACCCAGGTGCCCCTATATTTCAATTTTTTCAAAAAGGATTACAAGGGAATACTATGAAAAAGTGTAGGCATCAATTAGATAACTCAGATGAATGGACAAATTCCTAGGAAACAGAAACTACCAAAATTGACTCAAGAAGAAACAGAAAATTTGGATAGATCTAAAGTAAGAATATATTAGTAATTTTAAAACACCCCACAAAGAGATGCCTAAACTCAGACAAATTCCCTGGTTAAATTCTACCAACTATTTAAAGAAAAATCAACACTAATCCTTCACAATCTCATCCAAAAAAAAAAAAGGACACACTTCACACTTCTCAACCCCTTCTGAGCCCAAGATTACCTGATACCAAATCTTTGGGTACCTGATACCCAAATTACCTGATACCAGACAATGACATAACAACAAAACTACAGACTAACATCCCTTATCAGTAAATACAAAAATCCTCCAAAAAATACTAGCAAATCAAATCCAGCAACATATAGAAGGATCATACAAGGGCATCTGGGTGGCTCAGTGTGGAGTCGGCTTGAGATTCTCCCTCCCTCTGCCTACCCTCTTGGTGCATGCGTGCTCGCTCTCTCTCAAATCAATCAATCATACAGTATAACCAAGAGGGATTTACCCCAGGAATATCCCAGCAAGGTTGGGACCAAAAATCAATTAATGTAACACACCATACTAATAAAATAAAGGACAAAATCATATGATTATCTCAACAGGTGCAAAAAACACCACATATCAAAAATCCAACACCCTTTCATGATGAGAATGCTCAAATAAAATTTGAAAGAAACTTGCTCAATCTGAATTTAAAAGGCACCTGCAAAAAACACATACCTAATATCAAAGGTCACAATAAAAGACTGAATGCTTTCCCTCTAAAATCAGGGATGTCCACTACTGCCACTTCTATTCAACATTATACTAGAGATTCTAGCTAAGGAAATTAGTCAAAAATAAAGAAATAAAAAGCATCCATATTGGAGAGTAAGACAAAAAGATTTGTCTCTATTTGTGAGACATAATCTCCTAAGGAATCCACTAAAACCTCTTAGTATTAGGAGTTCTATTACATTGCAGGATACAAGATCAATATATAAAAAAATCAACTGAACTTTTGTAAACAAGGATAAACATTCCAAAAATGTCTGGACTCCACTTACAGTGACATTAAAGAATGCTTCGCATCCACGAGGATGGTTACATTCAAAAACAAATAATGGCAATTGTGGGTGAGAACGTGGAGAAAGGGAAACCATCATACACCAGTAAGATACAAAATGGTATAGCCCTACTGAATATTTACCCCAAAGATACACATGTAGTGAAAAGAAGGGCCATGTGTACCCTAATGTTCATACCAGCAATGTCCACAACAGGCAAACTGTGGAAAGAGTCAAGATCCCCTTTGACAGACAAATGGATAAAGAAGATGTGGACCATATACACAATGGAGTATTACTCAGCCATCAGAAAGGAAGAATACCCAACTTTTGCATCAACATGGATGGGACTGAAGGAGATTATGCTGAGTGAAATAAGTCAAGCAGAGAAAGTCAATTATCATATGGTTTCACTTACTTGTGGAATATAAGGAATAACATGGAGGATTAGGAGAAAAAGAAAAGTGAATTGGAGGAAATGGGAGGGGGAGATGAACCATGAGAGACTGTGGACTCTAAGAAACAAACTGAGGATTTTAGAGGGGAGGTGGGGTGGGAAGATGGGCGAGCCTGGTGGTCGGTATTAAGGAGAACACGTATTGCATGGAGCACTGGGTGTTATACATAAACAATGAATCATGGAACACTGCATCAAAAACTAACGATGTTATTTTATGATGACTAACATAACACAATAAAAAAAAATTACCTAGAAAGAAGATAGATGAAGAAAAGCCTGAAATGCCAATAAAAATGTTCAGATGCATCAAATATTAAACCAAATATTTTGCCTGAAAAAAAATAAAATAAAATGGTGCAGCCACTTGAAAATTGTTTGGCAGTTCCTCTAAAGTTTAAACACAGAATTACCCTATGACCTAGTAATTCCATTCCCAAATATATACCTAAAATAAAAAGATACCCACACAAAAACCTGTACATAGCCACTGCAGCATTATTCCTAATAGCCAAAATGTAGAAACGATCCAAAAATCCATCAACCTGTTGAACAGAGGGGCGCCTGGGTGGCTCAGTGGGTTAAAGCCTCTGCCTTCAGCTCAAGTCATGATCACAGGGTCCTGGGATCGAGCCCCACATCGGGCTCTCTGCTCGGCAAGGATCCTGCTTCACTGCCCCCCCACACCCCCGCCTGCCTGCCTCTCTGCCTATTTGTGGTCTCTGTCAAACAAATAAATAAAATCTTTTTTTTTTTTATATTTATTTATTTGACAGAGAGAGAGAGATCATAAGTAGGCAGAGCGAGAGAGAGGAAAGCTGCCTCCCTGCTGAGCAGAGAGCCCGAGGCGGGGCTCGATCCCAGGACCCCAAGATCATGACCTGAGCCGAAGGCAAAGGCTTTAACCCACTCAGCCAACCAGGTGCCCCAATAAATAAAATCTTTAAAAAAAAAAAAAAAGCCTGTTGAACGCAGAAATATTACTTGACAATAAAAAAGGACTGATTTTTGCTACAACGTGGATGAAACTTTAAAATATTGTGCTAAGTAAAGCATTATTCACAATAGCCAAGATACAGAAGCAACCCAAGTATTCATCCATAGGTGAATGGATTAAAAAAAAGATATGGTATATATATATACAATGAAATATTACTCAGCCATAAAAAAAATGTAATCTTTTCCTTTGCAACAACATGGATAGACCTAGAAGATATAATGCTAAGTGAAATAAGTCAATCAGAGAAAGACAAATACCATATGATTTCATCCATATATGGAATTTAAGAAACAAAACAACAAAAAAAGAGCCAAGTCAAAAAACAGATTCACATACAGAGAACTAACTGGTGGTTGCCAGAGGGGAGGTAGGTGGGAGGACGGGTAAAATACATAAAGGAGATTAAGAATACATTTATTGTGATGAGCAATGAGAATTGTACAGAATTATATACCTGAAACTAATACAACATTGTAGGTTAATTATACTTTAATTTCTAAAAAAAAATTATGCTAAGTGAAAAAAAAAACAGGGGCACCTGGGTGGCTCAGCTGGTTGAATGACTGCATTCGGCTCAGTTCACGATCCCAGAGTCCCAGGATGAAGTGCCGAATCGGAATCCCTGCTCAGTGGGGAGTCTGCTTCTCCCTCTGACCCTCCTCCCTCTCATGCTCTCTCTCTCTCTAATAAATAAATAAAATCTTCAGAAAAAAAATTATGCTAAGTTAAAGAAACCAGTAATAAGACCACAAGTTACAGAACTCCATTTATATAAATATCCAGAACAGGCAAATTCTGAGACAGAAAGCAGATTAGTGGTTTCCAAGGGATGAGAGGGAGAAATGAAAAGTGACTACTAATGGATAAGATAATGAAATGTTCTCAAATTCTTTTCTAAGGTAAGGAAATGTTCTAAAATTAGATAGTGGTGATGGCTGTACAATTCTGTGATTATATTAAAAACTAATAAATTGTACGTTTTATTTTTTTTCCCTTCCCCAAGTTGTACATTTTAAAAGGGTGAATTTCAAGGTATGTGAATGCTACTCAATAAAGGTATTATAAAATATTATACCTGTATTCCCATTTACATGTGGAATCTAAAAAAGCCAAATGCATAGAAACAGAGAACAGAATGGTTAACTGCCAGGGGCTAGGAGGTGGGGGAAAATGAGACAGCAGTCAAAAAGTACAAACTTCCAATACCATAATATCGTGGTGACTAGAGTTAACGATACTGTATTATATAATTTAAAGTTGCTGTGAGAATAAATTTTAAGTGTTCTCACCATAACCACGACAAAATGGTAATTATGTGAGGTGAAGGATGTGTTAGTCTTATTGTGGTAAACACTTCACAATATGTACATGTCCTACACAATGCTATACCTCAACTATGTCTCAATAGAGCTGTGGAAAAAAAGACATACTGTATGATACTACTTATATAAATTTCAAAAATAGGCAGAATTTAAGATATTAGAAGTTAGATAGTGGCTAATTTTAGGTGGGAGACAAGAGATAGTGAATAAGAGGGGGCACAAGGTGCACAGGTGATAGCAATATTCCATTTCTTAACTTTGGTAATGATCACTTTGTGATACTTCATAGAGCTATACAGTTATGGTCAGTTATATGATCAGTTAAGATCAGCTATACAGTTATTAAAGTATACAGTACCTTTTTCCGTACATAATTAAATTGTAAAGTTTAAAAAAAAACATGATTTTTGGTTAAAAAAATTATACTTGACAATACACTGAGACACTTTAAAAAACAGAAATTTAGGGGTACCTGGATGGCTCAGTTGGTTAAGCATCTGCCTTCAGCTCAGGTCATGATCCCAGGGTCCTGGGACCGAGCACCCCGTAGGGCTTCCTGCTCAGCAGGGAGTCTGCTTCTCCCTCTCTCTCTGCCCGCCCCCCCCGCTTGTGTTTTCTCTCTCAAATAAATAATCTTTAAAAAAAAGAAAAAAGAATAAAAATATATTCTCAAGGACACATCTCATTTATTTCTATCTATCCATCTATCTTATTTATTTATAAGTAGGCTTCATGCCCAGCACCCAGCACGGAACCTAATGTGGGGACTGAACTCACAACCCTGAGATCAAGACCTGAGCTGAGATTAAGAGTCAGATGCTTAACTGACTGAGCCACCTGGACACCCCTCTCTATTCATTTCAACAACAGGAAAAAATAAACTATTTTTAATATGAAAGGATAAATTAACTATAATTGATATTAGCAATAATGGACTTCAATAAAGATCTAAGATAAAAACAAACGGAAAAATGCATGGGGTTTGGGTCAGATGATCTGGGCTCAATGCTTTTCCATGCCCATGTAGATGTTATTTAGAAATCTCATGGGGTTCCTAGGAAAAAGGAGAGAAACTGTAAAGTGCCTCTCTTATATGTAGTCAACATTAAATGTCTACCAAATGCTCGTTTACTTCCTTCCATGCCATCTCTTTCTACCAACTCAATAACCCACAGTTTCTGTACACAGTGGGTGTATTCTCCACTTCTCAGAATAATGTCTTTCACTTTAACTTCTACTTGATTCGGACTCAAGTCACTCATTCTAAAACCAAATGGAGACTCACTCAATCCTACTACAACCAAAGTCCTCCATAACAGAATTTTTCTGCCTACCCACTATAGCACAGATCAACCTAAAAGACATAAATCCTATTTCCACCCACAATAGTTACACCTGCCAAATATATCCCAGACATTTCTTTTTTAGTTACAATATGTAAATCATTCAGATATGTCTGCAAAATAATTTTTAAAACTCTCCAGAGATTTTACCAACAACTGACTTTTAAAATAAAGTCTAAACTACATTTCATTATTGGAAATAAATCCTACCTACCAATTCTCTATTTATCATTAGCTTTAAATCTTTGGCCTAGAAGACTGTGCTTAAAGATGAACCTTTATAAATTAACTTTTTTTGTGCTTTCACAAGTCACATATTTAACAAAATCACTAAACATGAGACTTCGGTACTAAGGAATCCCTCTTCTTCTAGTCATGGAAAGGGAAAGGGTCGTTGTTGCACCAAGCCAACAGCTATGCTTTCAGGCAGGTACATCAGAAGAAAATGTAAACAGAAAGAATTCCACACGTTAATACTCGTACTTAAGGTTAACAGAAAGGGATAAATGATGAAAACAATTTGACTACCTAAAACAATCTACACATAATGCAACCCCTATCAAAATACCACCAATTTATTTCAAAGAAATGGAACAAATAATCCTAAAATTTATATGGAACCAGAAAAGACCACAAATAGCCAGAGGAATGTTGAAAAAGAAAACCAAAGTCGGCGGCATCACAATTCCTGACTTCAAGCTCTGTATTACAAACTGTAATCATCAAGACAGTATGGTACTGGCACAAAAACAGACACATAGATCAATGGAACAGAACAGAGAGCACAGAAATGGACCCCCGACTCTATGGTCAACTGATCTTCAACAAGGCAGGAAAGAATATCCAATAGAAAAAAGATAGTCTCCTCAACAAATGGTGTTGGGAAAACCGGACAGTCACATGCAGAAGAATGAAACTGGACCATTTCCTTACACCGCACACAAAAATAGACTCAAAATGGATCAAAGACCTCAATGTAAGACAGGACTCCATCAAAATCCTGGAGGAAAACACAGGCAGGAACCTCTTCAAACTCAGCCACAGCAACTTCTTCCTGGAAACATCTCCAAAGGCAAGGGAAGCAAGGGCAAAAATGAACTGATGGCACTTCATCAAGATCAAAAGCTTTTGTACAGCAAAGGAAACAGTCAACAAAACCAAAAGACTACTGACAGAATGGGAGAAGATACTTGCAAATGACATATCAGATAAAGGGCTAGTATCCAAAATCTATAAAGAACTTCTCAAATTCAACACCCAAAAAACAAATAATCCAATCAAGAAATAGGCTTAAGACATGAATAGACATTTCTGCAAAGAAGATATCCAAAAGGCCAACAGACACATGAAAAAGTGCTCCACATCACTCGGCATCAGAGAAATACAAATCAAAACTACAGTGAGATACCACCTCACACCA
>JAQQSY010006875.1:0-10798 GCA_028646535.1 Procyon lotor
TTTTTTTTTTTTTTTTACCATAACAGACTCTTAATCTCAGGAAACAAACTGAGGGCTGTTGGAGGGGAGGGGATGGGAGGGATGGAGTGGCTACGAATTGTGTAAGACTGAAGATTCACAGACCTGTACTCCTGAAGCAAATAATGCATCATATGTTAATAAAAAATAATAATCCTGTCATTTCTCTGATAGTTACTGATTAAATCACATTTCACAAGCAAAAATCAAACATCAAAAAACTAAAAAGAAAGAACAATAGGTCAATTAAAAATGAGTTTTATTATTATTTATAATATATTATATTATTTATATATTTATTATTCTGTTATTAAGTAAGATGTGTATCCGTATGCTAATAGTTTCAGAGAGGCGTGTTGCTGAAGTAGATGCACATGATATTTGAACACAAGTCTATTGGTACAGAAACAACTGTGAAAGTCAAAAAACATGGCTATTCAGATTTAATCTAAAAAATCCAGACAGTCTCATGTGTGTGTTAATTTTTTAAAATACATTTATCTGGGCTTTTAGTCTTACTTTTCCCTTTAAATTTAGGACACACACAGAGAGGTAAAAGTTTAACAATGCTTTAGCATTATTCAAAGCACTTAATTAGTTAAAGAATAAACATTATCATTCACTTCTTCAGCCCCATAGGGAAAGATTACATTATTTAAGGAAAAGAGAATGAAGAACTGAGCCATAAGTGGGTGATTCAGAGCTGTATAAACACCCCTCCTGGAGTATTCAGTCAGACTCTTACCCTTCATCAAGCTCAGGATTGAGAGTCAGAATTATATGGACAATTTCCCCATTTTGCCACTTTGCCATCTGTCCTAAAGTAATCATTATTTTTCTACAACAATCGCATTGTGGAATCTTCATTAAGGAACAAACCACTACTTGGAACAATTAAGCTGGCATTGAGACTGTTGGCCCAGCAAAGCACATTATTCACAAATTCCACATGCGTCACATATGTTGGTTCCATTGCAGTCAAAACTGAGAGTCTATAGTTTCAGCCTGACTGAGAGCTTAGAGGACTATAAAATGCAGTACATCAAACCAAATTTCAATTTTAGGTAAGGAGCCCAAGTCTATACCTTTGGAAGTCTTCTTAATTGTGGGCAATAACTGGATAATTAGATACTTTCACTTTACGATGTGCTCATTGACCACAGTTCTGTTTAAAGCTTCCCATTTGATTTTTATTCCTTTCCTTTGTATTCTGCTGTCAGCAATTACAGATGTCAGTTGAACTGGCTCACAAGCATTGAAATGAGTGAAAGATTTTTGTGTATTTGACAATTTCATAATGTCATGCCCTACTAACTCTCCCTAAGAATGGAAATAATTTTAAATGATATGTGTACTAGATGAAAATACCAGATCAGTGTTCTCTTTATTCCTTTGTTCAATAGCATGCAATCAATACCTGCACAAGCCTGTGTGATCAGTGTGAAGCCCTGGAATAAAAGGTATGTTTAAAGCAATTGGGAGATGGTCATATTTACATATTGATATGCAACCATAGTTCTATTTTTTTAAAAAACTTTATTTATTTATTTGACAGAGAGCACAAGCAGGGGGGGTGGCAGGGAGAGGGAGAAACAGGCCCCCCCCCAGAGCAGAGAGCTCAATGCAGCCTGATCCCCAGCACCCTGGGATCATGACCTGAGCAGAAGGCAAATGCTTAACCCACTGAGCCACCCAGGTACCCCTGTGTTGCACTTTTTTTGTTTCATCTGCCTGACTTCTCAGGGTTTAGCTAGCTGCTGGAAACTGTATGGACATAACCAAAATAAGAAGCTTGGCTTCCGTGATGAGTAGCTTCTGTGTAACAACTGTGCCTGATCAGTTGGAACAGCAGATAGCCCCAGATTCCTGGAAATGGAGAAATAAATTGCTATTAAAAAGTTAAAAATTAGAGAAACCAATCCATTTGAAAACATGGTAATGAACGTGTTATATACATAAGGAAAAATTGTCTGGAAATACAGACCAAAGAATAAACAGCAGCTATTAATTCTTGTTCTTTTATTTATATTTTCAGTTTTGCCCATTTTATAGTAAACAATTGAAAGAACATAAAAAAAGGAAAAAATGTAGTTGTTTTTTTCTATTGCAAGATACTAAAAATGTAGTTGTTTTTTCTATTGCAAGATACTAATATCCTGTTAATTATGGATCATTTTGGAATCACATCTCACTTGGGATTCGATGACCTTCTTTCCCAATTCCAAGACTCCTTTTTATGAAAATGCTGTCCTCTACTGGAGTTAACAATGAGCTACCATCTGCAGGTTTAATTAATGAACGTTTACCTTCTTTTTCAGGTGATTAATGTAAGCAGTATTGAATGTTAGGTCCCACAGGGTTTCTTCAGCATTCCTCTTGATGGGTCCCCTTTACTTATTAAGAATGATCTTTATCCTCTAGGGGCACCTGTATGGCTCAGTAGATTAAGAATTGGGCTCTTGATTTCAGTTCAGATCATGATCTTGAGGTTATGATCTCAGGTCATGGGATCCAGCCCTACAGTGAGCCCCCCAACAGCTTCATTCTCAGTAGGGAGTCTGCTTGGGATTCTCTCTTTCCCTATCCCTCTTCCTTTGCCCCTGCCTTCCCATATTCTCTCTCTTTCTCTCTCTCTTTGAAATGAATAGATAGATAGATAGATAGATAGATAGATAGATAGATAGATAGATAGATAGATATAGATAGATAATCTTTAAATAAAATTCAGAATGATCTTTACCCTCAAACGTTCTCTATATTCCTCAGCTGGCTTCTAATTCAGATCTCTGTTTCAAAGGAATATTGACAGGCCATCTCTGAGAGATGTTAAGACGGTTTAACATCTTTGTAATTACTGTGCCTCTTAAATTTTTTGATTAAAGATTAGCTCTTAAAAATACATTGTGAAGATGACACTAATGCCACAGGCACTTTAAATATTTCTCTGTCGTGTTTTTAATGCTGGCCTCATGCCCAGCCACTGGACCTTATATTACAACTACAGTTCTGACCAGAAACTCAAAGAATCCCAAAGTTGTTCAGAGGTGTGTAATATAGACAAAATCAAGGAATACACGTCTCACTCCTCTAGCATTGGAATGCCACAGCCAGTACCTCAGAACTGTCCTTAAGGGGGAACTTCCCAGAAAATCAGAGTATCCACTAAACTCAGTTTGTTAAGGGTAACCATTCATGGTGGATCTAAACTTAGTTTTGAGAAACTGAATTGAGGTTGCCTATAGACACAAGGCTTTTGAGAAATAAAGCAGTTAAATTAAGCAGCTTGAATAGTGCTTTAATTACTTGTGTTTCTTAGTTTTCATTAGTGCAGGCAATTAGATAGGTTTCTCCAGCATGAAAATAGGTCATTCAACAATTCTATTACATTTAGTATTTTTAAACCAAAGAATGAGTCCATACTCCAAAACTTTAAAAAAAGAATTGTACAATAATTATAATCGTTTTTTTAAATTTTTTTAACTCCCATTATATATATCATCCTTATATTTTTTCGTAGCTCTCTCTGTGCTCAGTTTGCAAGGATAATTCCTCTCCAACACTTTTTAATTTTCTAACAATGTCCTTTGTGTCTTAATAACACCACATGCACAGACCATGAGGACTCTGATGTCATTTTACCACACAGGCTGAGCCTTCTACCTAGATAGCCACCTGTGCGCTAGATCTTTGCTTCTTTTTTCAAATTCTAATGTAAACCTAACTTTCTGTGTCTTATTTTCTTAAAATCATGTTTTAGTGAAAACTAGCTAATGTGATGAACTCAAATGCTAATTAGTTCATAAAACTCCATGGTAAAATGTCATCCATCTTCAGTAAAAATTAATCTAGACCTCCTAGGGACAATTACCCTAAAGAAATTTATATTGTGTTAGGGATTTCAGACACTACTTTTGGACTTAAGAAAGGAATGTTTTTCTTTAGTCAGCTGATTGTTAATATCCCTTAATGCTTTGTTACTTGACTGTGGACCTCAGACTTCCAGGTCCATGACTAGACATAATCAATAATAATCTGAATTTTGACAAGATTCCTAGGGATTTATGTAAACACTAAAAAATTTGGTAAACACACTTTAAGTCCCATCGTACTAATATTTATATAATAATATTGTATATTAATACTAAGACAATGCATTAATACTAATGCAAAATGCATTAATACTAAGACCCAATATTTTGAGTGTTATTCTGTGCAGGCACTGTGATAAGTACTTTGCATGTGTTATCTTACTTACCCCTTACAATAACTCTATATAGTAGGTGTATTAGTGCAAAGATTGGGTGCCAAGCCCAAGAGTTCCCATAGCCTGCTTCAAATCACAGAGCTATTACTTGTAGGAGTTGGGAATTAAATGCATCTCCATTGAATGCCTGACCATGAGAACTCAACCAAATCTTCCATGTGCAGAAGGGCTTATGCCAATGGGCTTGCTTGGCAAAATATGGAAGTGGTAAGGAAATTACCCTAGTGGGATTACTATAGCTAGTGGTGGTTGCATCCTCAGATGGAAATTGCCAGGAATAGCATTTCTAATGTAAACACAACATCCAGGTTGGCTAAACAAGGTTCAAAAGCTCATAAATCTAAGAAGAAATAAGCACCCATGACCTTCTCTATCTTCTTACCTTTTTCTCTAGAGTCAGTTCAGCACCATTGTTAGCCATGCAAAACTGATTTCTGGAAAGTTGACTTTGCCTTGTTTTTATTTTCTATGTTACCATCTTGGGAGATTCAAAATCAAAGTTTCAGATAGTAGAGATTTCCAAGTATATAAGTAAGTAATTCCACTTGACTTTTCAAAGAAGCAGTATGGGGAAAATGTCTTAATGACTTAGGAATGGCAACTTGCTAGACAGAATAACTGGGGAAGCATACAGAAGTGATGGGATGAAATGGAAAAACAGCCAGGGAGGGATTCCAAAATTAGTTTACTCTTCATATGAAAATTCCTCTTTTGATATAAAACTAATATAGGATTATTTATATAATTCAGAGGTGCTTAAACTAAAACAGAAATTGAAACCATTCTCAACCTCGTCCTTATAATTTTACTTTTCAGAAACGACCATCATTAAGCGAGATAAGTCTTTAGAGAGCTACTTATCTCTATATCACCTATATCATTTTAATTTTAAAAATTGAGATTATAAAAAAATTGAGATTATATTAAGCATGTTATTTTATACCATTCACTCTTCTATTAATAATAAATTATGAATGTACCTTAGTGTCAGAATGTGAAAATCTATGCCATATTACCTCAATGGCTACAATTAGATCATTGCATGGAGCCATATTATGAAAAGAAAAATTTTCTGTGGATAAATATTTGTGTCATTTTGTTTTGCCATTACTGTGCTGCAAAAAAATCCTGAATCTATATCATTGCATACTTATTTCCTAATGTGAATATCTTTAAGGATAACTTACTTGGTATACATTTAAGGATAAACTTGACCTACATTGCTTGCTCTTTTTTATGTTTCTTTTTTTATGTTTTTATTTAAATTCCAGTTAGATAATACAGAGTGTAATGTCAGTTTCAGGTGTAGAATTTAGTGATTCAACACTTATATACGATACCCAGTGCTCATCACAAGTGCCCTCCTTAATCCCCATCACCTATTTAACACAACACCCCACCTACCTCCCTTCTGGCAACAATCAGTTTGTTCTCTATACTTAAGAGTCTGTTTCTTGGTTTTCCTCTCTCTTTCCCCCCACGTTCATTTCTTTTGTTTCTTAAATTCCACATGAGTGAAATCGTATAGTATCTGTCTTTCTCTGACTGATTTATTTCACTTAGCATAGGTCACTTTAGCTCCATCCGAGTCGTTGTCGATGGCAAGATTTCATTCTTTTTTATGGCTGAGTAATATCCATTTTATATATGCCACAGATTCGTTATACATTCATAAATCCATGGACATTTGGGCTCTTTCCACATTTTGGCTATTGTTGATAATGCTGCTATAAAAATCAAGGTGTATGTATCCCTTTGGATTAGTATTTTGGTATTCTTTGGCTAAATAACTACTAGTTCAATTGCTGGATCACAAGGTAGCTCTATTTTTAACTTTTGGAGGAACCTCCTTACTTTTTTTTCCAGAGTGGCTACACCAGTTTGCAATTCCACTAATGTGCAAGAGAGTTTTCCCTTCTCCACAATCTCACCAACACTTGTGTTTCTTGTGTTATTAATTTTAGCCATTCTGATCGGTGTGAGGTAATATCTCATTACAATTTTGATTTGTAATTCCCTGATGATGAAGGAAGATGGGTATCATTTAATGTATCTATTGGCCTTCTGTATGTCTTCTTCAGAAAAATGTCTATTTATGTGTTCTGCCCATTTTAATTGGATTATTTGTTTTTTGGGTGAATTTTGTATCTTCTTTATATATTTTGAATACTAAGCCTTTACCAGATATGTCATTTGCAAATATCTTCTCCCATTCCACAAAATGCCTTTTAGTTTTGTTGACAGTTTCCTTTGCTGTGCAGAAGCTTTTTATCTTGATGAAGTTCCAATAGTTTATTTTTGCTCTTCTTTCCCTTGCCTCAGGAGACTTATGTAAGAAGTTGTCATGGCCAATGTCCAAGAGGGTCCTACCTGTTTTCTCCTCTAGGATTTTAATGGTTTCCTGTTTCACATTTAGGTCTTTAATCTATTTTGAAATTATTTTTATGTTTACTATAAGAAAGTGATCTAGTTTCATTCTTCTGCATGTGGCTATCCAGTTTTCCCAACACCATTATTGAAGAGACTGTCTTGTTTCCATTGGATATTCTTTCCTGCTTTGTTGAAAATTAATTAATCCTATAATTATGAGTTCATTTCTGGGTTTTCTATTCTGTTTTATTGATCCATGTGCCTCTTTTTGGGCCAGTACCATATTGTCTTGTTTACAGCTTTGTAATCAAGCTTTGTAGTATTAGCTTGAAGTTTGAAATTGTGATGCCTCCTGCTTTGCTTTTATTTTTCAAGGTTGCTTTGGCTATTCAGGGTCTTCTGTGGTTCAATACAAATTTTTGGATTGTTTGTTTTAGCTTTGTGAAAAATGTGGTATTTTGATAGGGATTGCATTAAATGTGTTGATTGCTTTGGGTAATACAGACATTTTAACAATATTTGTTCTTTCAAACCATTAGCATGGGATGTTTTTCCATTTTTTTGTCATCTTCAATTTCCTTCATCAGTATTTTATAGTTTTCAGACTACAGATCTTTTACTTCTTTGCTTGGGTTTATTCCTAGGTGTCTTTTTTGGTTTGGGTGCAATTGTATGAGATCAGGTCCTTGATTTCTCTTTCTGCTGCTTCATTATTGGTGCATCAAAATGCAGCAGGTTTCTATACATTGCTTTTGTATCCTGCAACTTTACTGAATTCATCTATCAGTTCAAGCAATTTTCTGGCAAATCTTTAGGGTTTTCTATATACAGTGTTATGTCATCTGCAAATAGTGGAATTTTAACTTCCTCCTTGCCAATTTAGATTTTTGTTGTTGTTGTTGTTTTCTGATTGCTGTGGCTAGGAATTCAATACTATGTTAAAGAACAGTGGTGAGAATGGATATCCCTGTCTTGTTCCTGATGATAGAGGAAAAGCTCTCAGTTTTCCCCATTGAGGATGATATTAGCTGTGGGGGTTTTGTATATGGCCTTTATTATGTTGATGTATATTCCTTCTAACCCTACTTTGTTGAGGGTTTATTTTTTAATTTATTTTTTTATTGTGTTATGTTAGTCACCATACAGTATATCATTAGTTTTTGATGTAGTGTTCCGTGATTCATTGTTTGTGTATAACACCCAGTGCTCCATGCAATACATGCCCTCCTTAATACCCATCACCGGGCCAACCCATCCCCCCATCCTCTCCCCTCTAAAACTCTTAGTTTGTTTCTTGGAGTCCATAGTATTTTATGGTTCATCTTCCCCTCTGATTTCCCTCCCCTTTGTTTTTCCTTTCCTTCTAATGTCCTCCATGCTATTCCTTATGGTCTACAAAGAAGTGCAACCGTATGACTTTCTCTGCTTGACTTATTGACATATTTCACTGAGTATAGTCTCCTCCAGTCCCATCCATGTTGATGCAACGGCTGGGTATTCATCCTTTCTGATGCCTGAATAATATTCTATTGAATATATGGACCACATCTTTATCCATTCATCTGTTAAGGGCATCTCTGCTCTTTCCACAGTTTGGTTATTGTGGAAATTGCTGCTATGAACATTGAGGTGCATATGGTCCTTCTTTTCCGTATATCTGTATCTTTGAGGTAAATACCCAGTAGTGCAATTGCTGGGTCATAGGGTAGCTCTATTTTTTATTTTTTGAGGAACCTCCACACTATTCTCCAAAGTGGCTGTACCAACTTGCATTCCTACCAACAGTTTAAGAGGGTCCCCCTTTCTCCACATCCTCTCCAACATTTGTTGTTTCTTGCCTTGTCAATTTTTGCCATGCTAACTGGTATAAGGTGGTATCTTTTTTTTTAAGATTTTATTTATTTATTTGACAGAGAGAGAGAGATCACAAGTAGGCTGAGAAGCAGGCAGAGAGAGAGGAGGAAGCTGGCTCCCTGATGAGCAGAGAGCCCAATGCAAAATCATGACCTGAGCCAAAGACAGAGGCTTTAATCCACTGAGCCACCCAGGCGCCCTGGTAAGGTGGTATCTTAATGTGGTTTTGATTTGAATTGCCCTGTTGGCTAATGATGATGAACTTTCTATCATGTGTCTGTTACCCATTTGTATGTATTCTTTTGAGAAGCATCTGTTCATATCTTCTGCCCATTTTTTGACTTGATTATTTGTTTTTTGGGTGTTGAGTTTGAGAAGTTCTTTATGATCTTGGATATGTCCTTTGTCTGTAGTGTAATTTGCAAGTATCTTCTCCCATTCCATGGGTTGCCTCTTTATTTCGTTGACTACTTCCTTTGCTGCACAGAGCTTTTTATCTTGATGAAGCCCCAAAATTTCATTTTCACTTTTGTTTCCCTTGCCTTTGGAGATGTGTCTTGAAAGAAGTTGCTGTGGCCAATATCGAAGAGGTTACTTCCTCTGTTCTCCTTTAGGATTTTGATGGATCCCTATCTCACATTGAGGTCTTTCATCTATTTATCTTTGTATATGTAAGGAAATGGTCGAGTTTCATTCATCTGTATATAGCTGTCCAATTTTCCCAGCACAATTTATTGACCAGACTTTCTTTTTTCCATAGGTATTTTTTCCTACTTTGTCAAAGATTAATTGACCATAGAGTTGAGGATCCATAACTGGGCTCTTTATTCTTTTCCATTGGTCTATGTGTCTGTTTTTGTGCCAGTACCATGCTGTTTTGGTGATCATAGCTTTGTAATACAGCTTGAAATCAGGCAACGTGATGCCCCCAGCTTTGTTTTTCTTTTTCAACCTCTCTTTGGTGATTCAGTGTCTTTTCAGGTTCCATAGAAATTTTAGGATTATTTGTTTCAGCATTTTGAAAAGTGTCACTGGTATTTTGATCAGGATGGCATCAAAAATATAGATTGCTCTGGGCAGAATAGACATTTTACCAATGTTTATTCTTCCAATCCATGGGCATGGAATGTTTTTCCATCTTTTTGTTGAGGGTTTTTATTTTAAATGGATATTATACTTTGTCAAATGCTTGTTCTTCATTTTTAAAAATGATCATATGGTTCTTATCCTTTCTTTTATTAATGTGGTGTAGCATGTTGATCAGTTTGTGAATATTGTATCATCCTTGCAGCCCAAGAATAAATCACACTTGATCATGGTGAATAATTCTTTTGATGTACCATTGGATTCAGTTTGCTAGTATGTTATTGAGAATTTTTATATCCATATTCATCAGGGATATTGGCCTATAGTTATTTTACTGGACTCCTAATCTGGTTTTGGTATCAAGGTAATGCTGGCCACAAAGAATGAATATGGAAGCTTTTCTTTGATTGCTAGTTTTTGGTATGGTTTGAGAAGAATAGTTATTAACTCTTCTTTAAATGCTTACTTAACCTATGAAACCATCTGGCCCTGGACTTTTGTCCAGGAGATTTTTTACTACTGATTCAATTTCTTTGTTGGTCATTAGTCTACTCAAGTTTTCTATTTCTTCCTGTTTCAGTTTTGTCCATTTGTTGTTGTACAGTTGATCATAATATTCTCTTATAATTGATTTTCTGGGGAGAAGGCAAGATGGCGGAGGTGTAGGAGGCATAGAGAGCCCTGGGAATCAGAAGTCCAGCTAAAGAGGAGGAAATCACTCTGAAAGCCGGCAAACACAACAGCAGAGAGAAGAGAAAAAGAACAGCAATTCTAGGAGCAGAAAATCAACCACTTTCAGAAAGGTAGGAGTGGAAAAAGTGAATTTAAGCGACAAGAAGAGAGACCCCAGGGGGAGGGGCTGGCTCCCAGCAGCCACAGAGCCGCGGAGCACAAAATCTGGAACTTCTAGTCAGCTCTGCTGAGGGACATCACTCCGGAGGCTAACCGGGGGTTCAGCCCTCGCGGGAACAGTGTAGTTTCAGGACCCGTGGGGTCACCGAGGGACCAGGGGAGCCCGAGTGCTGCAGAGCGCCCAGGTATCGGGGCGGAGAAGCCCGAGACAGAGAAGGAGCCGCACAACGCCGCGTGGCCTACCTTGGACTATAGGAACTGAGACATATAGTTCATATAGGGTTGCCGTACTTCAAGAGGGGACCCCACGGGAGGCGGCTCCAGAGACACACTCTCCTTCCTCCTCCGGGAGGA
>JAQQSY010006876.1:0-10798 GCA_028646535.1 Procyon lotor
TAAATACTGACATTTTTAAAGGTACTTTAAGGTTTATAAAATGCTTGTCAAGCAGTCTTATTTGTATATCAGAATAACCCGCAGAGGAAATTGGCTTGGAGAAGTTAAGAGACTTGCTCTTGAAACTCAGATCCTCTTCCTTCCAAGTTTGTACTATTTCCATGAGGAGTTGACTCTTAAATACAAATATAAGATTAAATCTGGGAGATGGACGGCTCCGTAAAACGTCCTCACCGGCAGAGGGCGCAGGACCACATATACTATGACAGGTTTGTATACTGGCCCAGTTAAAAGCTAGATGTCATTGGGCAAATTATTGAATTTTTCTGAGACTTATCTGTAAAATATTGATAATAACACGCCACCATCCCTCCTTGCAGAGTGCAAACGATTGGAAATAGAAATATCCTGTGGCTGGCACACAGTAGGTGAACAATAAACCATATGTCTCATGATTCCTATAAGAGGCTTGATCATAGGAATAGTGGGGAGGTTAAATAAAATATTGATTCTTATTTGATGCTTTAATAAATATTTGAAACTAGTCTGCATGTTTGCCACTTGAAATAGACAAAGAGTTCTATCAGATGGACAAAGAAATGAAGATTGGTGAAAAAACTGACAATGCTGGCAAGAGTGTTGCAGCAAACTGCAACAACCTTTCTCCATGGGAAGCCTTAAAAACACCCTACTGAATTTGCCCCAGTGTCTGTTTAACTAAGAAAATACCAGATGGTAATAAGATTTACAAAAACCAAGGAAGTCATCACCACTCTCTTTATGACAGCAAAGGTGGAAACAACCTAAATGTTCAATAAAAGGTACAGGTTTCATAATTATAATCGCTCCATCAAATTGAACACTACGCAGCCATTAAAATGATCCCACAAAAGAACATGCTAAATGAAAATATGATCGCAACACAACAAGCAAAAATCACAATACACGAACAGCGTGCATTAACTTGTTTAAAAATATGGGACAGAAATAAAAAGTTTAACAGTTATCCGCATAGCAGATGAGATTGTTAGTGATGCTTTTTTACTAAAATTTCTTTGCTTGCCTTACTCTCTAAATGTTGTGCAATTAACATTCATCATTTTTGTAAGAAAAAAAGTTACTTAACATGAACAGAGTTGGTGTCTTTCATTTAATGCTGCCTGTGGGCACAACCAGGCCAGTGGTCATGCAAATTAAGTTAATTGTAATAAAGTCGCTTGGAAGTTTCAAGGTAGTTAGTTAAACAAAATAATTAAACTCCTAATGAAATTTCACAGAGCTGGTCATCTAAGCTTTGATTTAGCTGCTGTAAGGTTGCTATAAATAGATCCCATTCTCTGCTTTTTCAAAAGGCCTAAAAATGGCATAAAATATGAACAATTGCTCATGCAAAGGGCCATGTGCCATGTTTGTCCTAAGCAAATGTAACCTGAAACTCACCCATATCTTGTACACTCCAGGTTGGGTGCACATCTCTGGTGTGTTTGCTCCACATTACTCAATTTACTTTCCTGAACTTCAAGTGGAGTGGAATTTCAATGTAGAGTTACCCATTAGTTCCAGGGCTAAATTTAAGCCTTTAATTAAATTAATCCCTTGATCTTAAACACATTGCTTCTCCTTCAGAAAAGTGCAGAGGGGTGTGTTAGATGTCGCAGAGCTTAATAAAGTGTAACAATTGTTCCTTACTACATTTGGTAAGTCACCCGAACTGCACAGGGAAATCGGTACACATTTCTCAGATCGCTTCTGGTCGGCCCCCAAGCCAACACAGGCATTTGGTGGGCCTGGGGCCCCGAGGTACAGCATGCCAACTGCTCTAAGGGTCTTCCAATCCTTGGGCAGGGACCTATCTTAAGAGAAGACCTGGTAGGTGCCAAATGTAAGTTTATTAAATAAATGACAGAAATAAAGAGATCCTAATCCACAAATTGTGCAGGGTGACAAGGGGAAAAGGGTGTGAAGCCATCATGGCTTATCTTGGTCTTTCATAGAGTAAAAATTGACATTGGCCTCTGCTAAGAGAGATGAAAAGTGACGGCACCATCAAATGGGGATGTGTAAATTAGTCTGCCCGTACAGAGGACGTTCAGATGCTCCTGGGTTCTTATGCACGGAGGGGCGTCCATTTATCTCAAAGGGCTGCACCCTCGGCCTGCGAATGAATGAGACAACCGTAATGGTTAAGCGACAGCTTTAAGGTGGGACTATCTACATAGGGGGGTGTGGACCTGCTCTTGTAACTAATAGCAAGGACCTATTTCTCAAGGCCCAACGGCGGCACGGGGCCCAGTTTCCAAGCTCGTGGGCCAGCTCTCAGCGTCCCTCCAAGTAACTATCCCACAGACCCACAACTCTCCCGGGACCACATCCTCAAGGCGCGCGACTCCGCGGTTCTGCTCGCACCCCCAATTCTGAGTGCGGGCGCGGCGGCGAAACGTGCTCGCCTCCCTTAGCTGGCACCCCGGGAGTCACCAGCTCCCCGCAGGAAGCTCGGGCTACCTGGACCGCCGGCCGATTCTCCGCCCCGCCACCCGCTCGGCTTTCCCTTCCTCCTCCTCTTCCTCCCGCTCCGGCCCCTCGCCTCCCGCCGCCTCCTCCGCGGCCGCCGCCTGCGGCTTTGTTTTCCTCCCAGGTTTCATTCCCCACACGTGATACTGTGTTATTGCAAAGAGCGCTTCGGAGCGCGAGCGCAGGGCGCGCGCACCTATAAATACGGACTCCCGCGCCGGGCAGCCGGAGACCGCAGGGGCGGGGAGGGCTCGGGGGCCGGCTCTCAGCGGCCGGCCGGCCAGCCAGCGAGTCAGCCGCGCGCGTGGGCCGGGGCGGCGGCGTCCCCGGCCGCAGCACGGAGGGGCGAGCATGGCCCGCCCGCGGGGGGGCCGGGCCGCCGCGCACGCCGCCCGCGCCCCGCGCCCTGCCCAGCCCGGGTCACCGGCGCTCGCGCTCGCCGCTTAGCACTCCGGCGCCGCTCGCTTCTCCGGGCAGCGCGGAAATATCGCCGCAGACGGACACAATGGCGGCGGCCGCCGCCACCGCCGGCACGGCCGCCTGCAGCAGCAGCAGCAGCAGCAGCAGCAGCAACAACAACAGCAGCAGCGCCGGCACCGACGCCGCGGGCACCAGCGGACTGCAGCAGCCACCGCAGCAGCCCCAGCCCGCGGCCGCCGCGCCGGCCCAGCCGCCGCCGCCCGAGCCCCCCAGGAAGCCGCGCATGGACCCGCGGCGCCGCCAGGCTGCCCTCTCCTTCCTCACCAACATCTCGCTGGACGGACGGCCGCCGCTGCAGGACGAGGAGTGGGGCGGCGGCGAGGAGAGCGGCGCGGGCAAGCCCGGCGCCGGCAGCGCCTGCGGCGCGAGGACTCGGCTCAGCCTGCACGCCGCCGCCGAGCGGGGCGGCTGCAACGCGCTCGCCGCGGCGGGCACGACGGCGGCGGCGGCGGCGGCTGGATGGGGCCCCTGCCTCCCGCAGCCCTCGCCGCTGCCAGCCCTGGCCCCCGGCGGCCACGCTACGGGGCCCGGCCCCGGGGCGGCCCGCGGTTTTGTGAACCCCCTGGGCGCGGGCCGGGCGTCGGGGGAGCAGTTACAGCCGCCCCGGCCCGCGCCTCTCGCCTCTTGCGCTCCGCCGCAACTGCCCGAGGGGCCCGGGGACGCCGGGCAGGAGGAGTTGGAGGAGGACGATGCCTTTTCCAGCGTGCAGGTGCCCGCGGCCGCCTTTTTGGGCTCCGGGACCCCCGGGAGTGGGAGCGGCAGTCGGGGTCGCCTCAACTCGTTCACTCAGGGAATCCTGCCCATCGCCTTCTCCAGGCCGACTTCGCAGAACTACTGCTCCCTGGAGCAGCCTGGCCAGGGGGCCAGCACCAGCGCCTTGGAACAGTTGCAGAGGTCCCGGTGAGTAGGCTCGACGCGACGCGCGCCTAACCCCCACGGCCCTCCCGGCCCGCGCTTGGCTGCGGGACACGAGTCGCTGCCACCTTCCCGCACCCTGCCGGAACCCTGGGCTTCTGGCCCAAATCCCAAACCACGAGGGCACGCGAAAGAGGGAGAGTCCCCAGGGAGTGTGTGTTCACAGGTGTGTGCAGGAGTCCGGCTTTCGCAGAGCAGAAGCATCACGCTTCGTGCTGTGAGTCCGGAGTTAGGAGTTGTAGGAGCCCATTAAAAGCCGCACCCAAACCTCCCATTTCAAGGAGGAGATCATGAACTTATAGAAACCCTGTGCAAATCCAGAGGCGCGCTCTCCCCACGCCCGGCAAGACTGGGCGGGGCGCAAAGTCCGGCAGGAGGTCAGGCTGGTATGAGTGGAGCGTGTGAGCCTGAGCTTCTTGAAGACGCGCGGTGAATCCCTCCTGAGAGGAGTTAACTGCCTACACTCAGAGTAGTCCCCCGTCCCAGGAGAACTTGGCGTTTTCCTTTTGCTTTCCTAAGAAATGGAAAAATCCTTACATTTCCTTGCACCAGGCCTTGGAGTTTGGGGACAGGGAGGAAATAGGGCTTGTGGATTTTTTTTCTCCATTCCAAGATGAATTTGCTAAAGTTAGTTACAAACTTGTATTTGCCAGGTTAAGTCCTCTGCAGGTTTTAGGCACCTTAGCAAAAATCTGAAATGTTGGGTGTTTGCTTATTCTGGAGGAAATAGCTGGAGTTTGTCAACGTATGTTCAGAGGACAGATGGGAACTAGGTCTGTGTCAGCAGCGGGACCAGAGTTTGGAGAGGAACCTGCATGGGGAGCAGTGGAGAAATGCAGGCCTGTTTCCTGGGAGGGAATATCCTCCCTCGTTCGCCGGTAAGGCCTCCTATGAAGTTATAGCATGGGCTCCACCTTGGCTCCCTTATTTTAACCTCTGGGGGCCTCAGTTTCCCCTTCTGAAATGGAAACCTTTCTCAGGCCTCAAGATGAGAAAGGAGAATATTTTCCGTTACAGCCTCTCTCCTGTACTGCTCTTCTGAAAGTTCAGGCATTTTTTCTGGCCCAAGTGAGAAGGTGGCCCTAGTAGAAAACTTCAGTTCCTCCTCCGACGGACAGATGGGGAAAAACAAGCCAGGCTCATCCAGAAATTTGCTCTGAGTCGTCGTCTTCCCCAAAGGGTGAAATCATGAGCCCGCCTGGTGTGTAGCCTCACGGTGAGGTTGCACATGGGCTGCAGGGAGGGGTGTGGGACAGGGAGGCAGCCTCCTGACGGCATGGGTGAATGAGCGATGCTGGGCACAGGTGACCCTGAGGCCCTGGCATTTCTTGTCCGAGCACGCATCTCTCTGTTAGCGGGCAAGCGCACAGGAGGGGAATCCCTTCCTTTCTGGGCGATTGGTGCGTACTCAGCAGTTTCTGGGCAGCTCGCTGTTACCACGGGCTCATAATGACTCTATAGTTTGAGCGTTAGCCCAGCCAGGTCAGAGGGTCATGACAGGAATTGTAATAAACATACATGTTATTCTAAGCCAGTGTGCAAGGCTGGCCCTTGTCTTGTGGTGCACGGATGTGTTCCCGTGCTGAAAGCAGCTGGAGATCAGATTACCTCACACTTTGTCTCCAAGAATCTCATTGCAGGAGACATGGAAGATCTGTGTTACTATCTGTTTCTTTTCTTTTAAGATTTTATTTTTAAATTATCTCTACACCCAACATGGGGCTGGAACTTAGAACCCCGAGATCAAGAGTTGCATGGTCCATCGACTGAGCCAGCCGGGCACCCCTGTGTTGCTGTTTCTGATCCAAAGAGTAGCCAGAATTTAATCTCCAGTCCCGTAAATATGAACCTCTTGGATGTTTTATGGAACCCCACCCCCCTCCCGCCAGCACACATGTTAGGATGAGTCAGTCAATAGAACATGTTTCCTGCCAGTCACTTTCGTCTTCCTACTTAGGAATTACCATATCTGGCAAATTGATAGAGGCATTTTTTTTTTATTACAGCTGTCAACAGAAACAGGATGAGATTTAATGGACAGAGGTGGTGAATGGGTAAAAGGGATTTGAGAAAGGCCTTGAAGAGCCTAGCTTGGTTACAGCTGTTGGAGTGGTCATGAACTTGAAATATTCTAGAATGCTTTGTTTCTGACACCACACTACTTCCGAGAATTTTTTCAGAAGTGTGCTGCTTTTAGGACCACTAACGAGTACTTTTACCTGCCTAGACTGTGTGATGTAGAGTATAAGCTCATTGGAATAGGGCCCAGGGCCAATTTACAAGAATGCGATTGGCTTTCCCAGGTGTGCCTTCCTTTAGAAACTCTGCTAGTCAGAGTGGCTCCATATACTACTACATGAGTGTTCTCTTGGGATGTACTTTTTAAGTCAAATGATACCTTCCTTACACATATCTCTTACTATTTAGGGAATTCCTGCTGTTCCAAAGGGTGGGTTCTGGGAACCTGAGCTTCACCAGAGTCCTTAGAAATGCGCCCTCTCTGTTCCCACTCCAGATTACTTGAGTGCAAATCGGCATTTTTAACAAGCCCCCCAGGTGATTCATATATAAATGGAAGTTTGGAGGGCATTACCATAGTTAATCTGAAGTCTGCCTTTTATAATGAACTCGAGATATCCTAGATTGGGTTTGTTATGAATATATAAAATCAGAATTTCTCAATTGGAAACCGTGAAATGCTTTCTTTTGTGTTATTTCCATCTGGCCCCTTGTAAAACCGATCGCAGTCATTGCTCGGACGTGAATGACATTGCTTTGAAATACATCAGAGGAAACTTTCTGTGCCGAGGCCTGGGCACCACTTCTGTGCCCAGGGCTGGACATTTGACCTCCATCTCATTGGATCTGCACAGCCACCCCCGTGTGGGGCTCTGATTCCCCAGAGCCAGTGCTCACCGAGATGGGGACCCAGATCTTGGACACCCAAGGCTGCCATCTTCTGCCACTCAGCTGGATGGTTATGCTTTGCGTGCGGTAGGCCCTAGAACACTTTCGAAGCTGGGGACTGGAAACATTTGTCTGGGATCCAGTAGGCCAGTCATATTGGTGTGATTCTCTATTCTTCAGCACTTCTGCTCATGTCTCCTTTGGAGCGTCCGGGGAACCCAGTCCTGTGGGCCTGGGAATCCTCCCGGCCTGATGGACAGGGCTCCAGCCCTGGGAAGTCAGCATGCTGGGTTTGCTTTCTGGCAGGGTGTTAAGAGGCGGGAAGCCAAGAAGATGCCTTCTAGCTTGACACCCTGTTGTGTGCTGTGCTTGGGCCCTGCCAGCTGCTTGGGGAAGGTGTTAATAGGTGAAAGGGAGTGTAAATTTATAAGGTGTGTTTTAAGGCTTCCTTTCACTTTAGACATTTCATCTGTGGCTGCGGCTGCTCCGCTTCCTCGAGCTTCTGAATGGCAGACAGCTGCCCAGAAGCACAGAGTCGAGCCCAGCTGAACCAGCGTGAGCCATCAGGCCTGCCTGAGCACCCTGCACAGGGACCAGGGAATTAATTTAAAAAACAGGAGGGCTTTGCGTTTTAGAGCACCTGTGTTAGCATTGTGCCTTATGGATGGAGAGTTAGTTCGTACACGGACAGAAGGCCGCAGTGCAAAAGAACTCCCAAGTCTTGGATTCAAATCTTGAAGCCACTGCAGGGCCCTGGGTGAGTTGATCAGCCTTTCTGGGTCTGATTCCCCTAGAGAGCAGGAGGCCTGTGTCTTGGGCCCTTTCAAGTGTGAACCGGGCTGAGGGCTGCTTCTGCCTGGGCATGTCCCCTAGTGCTTTATATCCAGGCTCCTCAGGTGTAAATATCTTTAGAATCCCCTGGGACCTTGGGGAATAAAAGGAAAATTCTGATCCTGCAGGTCTGGGAGAGCCTCCATTCTGCATTTCTAACTGCTTCGTGTAATGCAGGTGGGCAGCCTTTTGAGAAGGAAGGCTCTGCTGGCTGCTGGGATTATTCGGATGTAAGTGCGAGGAAACCAGGTCTCAGAGTTGGGAGATAATGTGCTCAAGGTCACTCAGCCCGTTGGGGCGGGGCTTGGGCTGCCCAAGAGCTTCAAACCACCCCTCCCCCTGCCTTGCCCCTGTTGGGGTGAATGTCAGGGTGCTGTATCCACAGTCCCTGCCTCCACCGAAAGAAAAAATAGGTGGGCTGACCCGGAGATCGACAGCCAGAGTAAGAGAAGGGAGATGGACATTTTCCCTCAACTCTGTCACCTTCTTGCTTTGTGACCTCAGGCAAGTCACCCCTCTGTGTTCCTATTAGAAGCCACCTGACCTGTCTGGGTTTCAGAAATCCGGACAGGACTTTGATTTCCTCCAGCAGTAACAAGCGTGAATGACATGACGGGGGCCATGGCTGCAGTCCCCGGCAGGCCCAGTCCTGGTCAGGACGCTCACCCAAGACCCGGTGAAGGCCGCGCCCTGCCAGGGACTAAGGTCAGTGGCCTGAGCTGCACCCGCTGCCCTCCCCTCTGCACTCAAAGCCTGTAATGTTGTGGGCGAACTCAGAAGGGGAAATAAATCGGAAGCCTGCTCACAGCTGGCAAGGGCCCAGAAAGGGCGTCTAGTTCAAGTCGAACCTTTTGCCCTTTGGAAAGGGGGTGGGGGAACCGCAGTGTGGCTCCGAACCCCGGCCCCACAGCTGGCCTGGGGAGCACCGCCCGCATGGACTGTTTTCCATGGGAAGGAGAGCTGTGGGGTGGGGAGAGGGGCCTGGGGCAGGTGGCCTTTCAAGCACATTGGGAAGGAAAGGGTGGTGAGGCCCAGTGAGGTGACGTGGCGTGAATCAGGAATGCCAGTCAGCACCTGGCAGCTCTGGATTCCGGGCCAGCCCCTGCCAGGCCTGCTTACCCTGGACAGATCGCTTTCCACCTTTATGGACTTAAAGGACTGGCATAGGTGAGCTGCCACTCTTCCTGGCCTGGGGCTCCGAGCAGCCCAGTCGTGGGCCTGCTGCTGAGGACGGGGTGGGGTGTGTTTAGCTCAGGTCGGGTGGATGACCTAGCCTTAGAATCGGATGCGGAAGTGGCACTGAGTTGGTCCCACGTGGCTCCAGTTAGCAGGACGTGTGCTGATGAATGAAGGAGTGAGTGGGTTTCTCCTGGTGTCAGGGAGAACTTTCCAAACACCTTCAGCTGCGCTTTCTCTGGCCGAGAAGGTGTCGTAACTGGACTAGCCGCTTTCGGAGGCTGTCCAAGCTGGAAGCCACTGCCTCGGGAATTGGTCAGTCGCCAACCAACGCCACCCCATTGAGAAAGAGATCTGTGCTGACCCCCTCTCTTGCTCGGGGGCCTTTGGGTTGGCAAAGCTCTTTGTAGACCTTGATTCCAGCCCCCTAACAACATGGCGGGGCTGGAATCCAAGGCCACAGAGTGGGCAAGGGGTGACTTGAGGTACTTTGTTATCTGCTAGGTAGGCAGTAGAGGAAATTCTAGTTTGGGGACTTACTGTCTTATGTCATTTATTGAACAAACGTTGAATGTGATGACTCATTGGTGAGGTGCCAGTGGGCTAGTCACGGGAGATAGAGACATAAAAGGGGGTCCCTTTCTGTTGGGAGACACAAAAAGCAAATGGACCGATCTTTCCAGTGATGAGCGCTTGGTTGAGGTGCACATGTTGCTTTGAGCCCCCCACCGAGGTCACCACGCCCTCCCCTGTGGGACCTGGCTCAGTGCCTTGACACAGTGTTTTTACTTACCAAACATGTCCCTGGCATATTGCTGGAAGCCCTTTATGAGGATTAAGCAAGTTTATGTTTATAAGTGCCCCAGACAACACTACTGCAACACCCCCGTTCTGGAGCAGAAGGTCCTGGAGCCCATATGGGGGGCTGGGTTCAAATGCAGGTAGTCTAGCGGCACCTGGGGGGAGGGGAGCTCAATCGGTTAAGCATCTGCCTTCGGTCTGCCTCCCCCCACCATGCTCTCTTGCTATCTCCTCTCTCTCTCTCTCTCTCTCTCTCTCTCAAATAAATAAATAAATAAACTCTTAAAATGTTAAAGATGCAGGTTGTCTGGCTCCCCCCCCCGTCTGCCTTCACCGCAGTTCCACTTAAGCCCATAAACCCTCCTGCCCCTGGCTTCAGCTGAACAGGGCAGAGGGCGGCCAGTGCGACCAGAGGGCCTTGCGAGCCCTGCGGTTTCCTTCTTTAGGTTTTTGCCTTTCTGGCACTGGGGGAGGACCTCTGGGGCCAAGGGTCTGGAAGACGATCAGGGCTGGGCGAGGATTCGGGCGACTCCAGTAGCCCAGCCTTGCCCAGCACCTGCCCGGCCTCCCGAGCTCATCTCAGCCACGTCTAGCTGGCTTCCCTTGCAGTGTCCGTGCTTCTGCTGGTCTACAGCGCCGCGGGGAAGGAGCTGGGACCGAGTGCGAGCCTGGCCCTCGGCGCCCACTGTGGCCCCGGCCTCCCTGTCTTTGTGACTAGGCTCTCATCCATGAAATGGGAACAATGCTGCCTCCTTCCTGGGTGTGTTTCCTTTGTTTGGACCCGCCTGTCTTCTCCCTCTGTATCCCTTTCCCCCAACTCCGGGGTCGGCAGACTGCGGCCCACGGGCAGTTTATAAATAACATCTTCTGGGAAACCACCAGACCCGTTCCTTTGTGTATTGTCTTTGGCTGCTCTGGGCCTCAGGAACCCCGGTGAGCAGTTGTGGCAGAGACCGCAGGGTCCCAAAGCCTAAGCTAGTTATTCTCTGGATCCTTACCGGAGACATGTGCCACCCGCCCCCCCCCGTCCCCTCCCCCCCAGGTGTGCACTGGTCCTCCCCCCTACCCCGCTGCCTGGCCACCCTCACTCTCCTTGCCTCCCTGCTAACTGTTGGGCCCACCCACTCCTCCTCCTGCTGGCTGGCTGGCTGGTAGGGGGACTTTCCAAAACCCACAC
>JAQQSY010006877.1:0-10798 GCA_028646535.1 Procyon lotor
CCGGGGGCGGATCCAGCAGTCGTGCTGTGACCAGTCCCGTAGGGGATTCTGATGTGTGCTAAAGGCTCAAGACAGCGAGTGTGGCGAGAGTCCTGGGAACCAAGACTCCCAGGTCAAGAATATGCTCTAGCTTTCCAATTCACTGTGGGACCGTGGGCAAGTCACTTTCCTTCTTTAATGTTACATTTGCTCATCTAGAGAAAATAATATATCCCTGCCACCTCAAATGATTATTTCACCACAGTGAATTTGGGAGGATGAAAGATATTCAGATAATATATGACATAAATGGAAGGGATACTTATTATTCTCCCTGTCCTCAGGCTGGACACTGTTGAAAGCATCCCCATTTGAAGAAAAATGGTTCTATTTTTATTGACCATGAAAAGAAGAGCCTGTACCCTCCATGGAAAATCTGGTTGGACGCTTTACTAGCTCTCGCAGCATTTTCTCCTGCATAAATCATAATCAACTCGTGCAAGCACCTTCAGTATCTCAAAGATGTTCTGAGGATGAAATCTTCTGAGGGGCATGAAAATTTTTTGGCCAAGGAAAAAGCCCACAGGAGAGGTAACATTTATTATTTGTTCTCCTTTTTGGTCCTTAGGGAAAATGGAGAAGAATAGGTCACTGTCTCGTGGGTGCCAACCATTCATCAAGGTGAAGGGCATTATTTATTTTTTTTAAAGATTTTTATTTATTTATTTGACAGAGAGAAAGAGATTACAAGTAAGCAGAGAGGCAGGCAGAGGGACAACAAGAGGGAAGCAGACTCCCCGCTGAGCAGAGAGCCCAATGCAGGGATCGATCCCAGGACCCTGAGATCATGACTTGAGCTGAAGGCAGACGCTTAACCCACTGAGCCACCCAGGCGCCCCGTGAAGGGTGTTTTTAAGATGTCCCTGAGGGTGCCTGGCTTTTCCTGCTGACAGATTCTGCTTTCCTCCCCTCTGTTCGAAGGCCTTCCGGTACTCCCCTTACTCAGTTTTGCTTCTGTTCTCTGGGCTCTTTCCATGTTAGTGATAGCCATTCACGCAGCTGCTGCCCAGGCATCTTGAGTTCCAGAGTGCAGAAATGTGCACAGACGCCCGGTCGCCATCAGAGAGAGAGCTGGGAGCGTGGCAGCATGGTTCTAGAACACCAGCCTCCACAAGCCCTGCGCGACGCTGACACCACAGAACAAGGCTCTGACTCTGGACAGCTCAGATGCTTTTTACTTTCACTCCAGCTGACATGGTCATTTGTGTTTTTAATTTTTTTAATTTTTTAATTTGAATTTTTATTTTATTTATTAAGATTTTATTTATTTGACAGAGGGAGAGAAGTCACAATAGGCAGAGAGGCAGTCAGAGAGAGAGGGGGAAGCAGGCTCCCCACTGAGCAGAGAGCCGGATACGGGGCTTGATCCCAGGACCGTGAGATCATGACCTGAACCCACTGAGCCAGTCAGGCGCCCCCATTCGTGTTTTTTAATTGCCCTTGGCATGCCATCTTTTATTTGTGCCTAATGATCTCTGCTATTCTCCTGACGCCTTTGATAAAAAATAAGAGAAAAAAATAAACTTAACATATTTGTATACATACAGAAAATTAGAATATATGTGCATAAGAAAAGTGGAAGGAGAAACACCAGAATCTTAAAAGCAGTTTTCTCGGTGAAGTGAGATCACAAGCAATGTCATTCATTTTCTTCTTGCTTCTCTGAATATTTTTCTAGAATATTTTTCTATGACTGATGCATTAATTGTTTAATTTTTTTCCCCAGTGGCTTAAGTTTTTAAAAAGCAAAAAATAAAATTGGGAAATTAACTCCCTGAAGGCTTACAGGGCAACAAAAAAAAAACGTTAGCACATGCTCATGTTAAGTAAGGTCTTGCTGCCGCACCTGAGGTCCCATTCCCGAGGAATACAAAGCCATGCTTGGCCATAAGACCTGGTTTATCCAAGACTGTCCTGGTTTGAGCACTAAGAATTGGCAAACTAGGACAGTTGGTCACCCTACCCCTCCCGCCCTTTCTGTCTTCTCTTTGTTTGCTTGCCTGTGGCCGCTTTCTGGTCTGTGCACGGTCCTTCTCTCCTGTGGGCAGCTCTCCCTTTGCAGGGGACGTTCGGCTCAGTTGTGCCTTGAGGACACCAAGGAGCCCCAAGGGCATCATCTGTGTCTGTTGGTTCAAGTGAGGCTTAGCCGGAGAGGGCAAATGTGAAGAGGCCATCGAACTGAGCTCACTCCCCGGGCAGGGAGTGAGAGCCAAGCCTTTGGGACAGGATGAAAAGACAGAAGGGTCAGGGGAAGAGCCAGTGTGGCTAAAGGAGCTGTCGACAGTGCTCTTATGGTAAGTTACAAGAGAGAACAGCCCTCCAGGCCTTCTTCCCTTTGACATGAATTATTTAGGGACTTTGGTTAGTCGTATTTGTCCCTTTCGGTTTCATTATGTTATATTTACCTTATCTGGAGATCTCAGTTTACAAAGGGCTCATTCTGAATCAGTGGTTCTCAATCCTCGCTGCACAGGACCATCACCTGAGAAGCTTCGAAACCTTTAGGCCCCAGCCTAGACCACTTAAGTCAGAATCTCTAAGAAGGGAGCCCCAGGAATTTATGTATATATAAGATATTATAATTACACATAGGGATTTACATATATTATTACATATGAACGTCTACATAAAGGAAATTTACATATCGTAATTATGTAAATGTAATCATATGCAATTAACGTATATTATGCAATTTATATACATTCCTTTATACGCGTAATTATATTATGTGTATGTATAACTTCCTAAGGATATATGTAAAGGAATTTGTATATAAAGGAATTCATATTTATGTATAATTACATATATAAAGGAATTTATATATTAATATAATTACATATAATATGTAATCACATGTATATATTATGTATACAATTAATATACATTACATATTATGTTAGCTAGAATATATTATTATATATAATATAAAAATTATATATAAAATAATACTTTTTAGTATTATACTTTTTAGGAATATATATAAATATTATTACATAAAATAAATGTACATACATTTATAATACATATAATTATTATATGTAAATTCCTTTTATATATATGAACTTACATATTCTATGTAATAATATGTTAATATAGCTTCCTTTATACATTACATATATAATCACATAAATTCCTTTATATATTGAACTTATATATTCTATGTAATAATACATTAATATAGCTCCCTTTATGCATTATATATATAATCACATAAATTCCTTTATATATTGAACTTATATATTCTATGTAATAATACATTAATATAGCTCCCTTTATGCATTATATATGTAATCATATAAATTCCTTGGGTTTCCTTAAGTTCCCTCCTTACAGCCTTCTTTGTTTCCCCTCTGCCTTTACTCTCTTGAGAAGCATTACTATAGAGCACCATCTATCTACCTAATCTTCTCAGGGGAGTGTAGCCACGATTGACCATCATTGATACAGACATTTAAGATGTGTGATGAGGGGACCTTGGGAGGTCAAGGGAGCTGAGGACACACTGGGGAAATGAGTCAGCAGGGAGGCAGTAAGACATGCAGAGGAGAAGGACTCTGTCTATAGAGACATGTCAGTCTCAAGAATGGACCAGAGGCCTGGATTCTGGTACTTTAATGTTCAGGACTCCAGAACTCTTTCTCTAAGTCAACAGGAAGTGCCTTACCTTCTAGGCACTGGTGATTCAATGAAGGATCAGTGCTATGGGCCATGGGCCCCTGGAGTCCTCTGCATTAGACTAAGGGATCAAGTGAGCATGAATGTCAGAGAGGGGCCAGAAATGAGCCAGGAAGGAAAACTGGCTAGTACCATGACCAAGATTGGGAAAAAAGGGTTGCTCATTCTTGGTGAGAAAGCAAAATACCAGATGAGCTTAGGCAGGGTCACTTTTTGAAGGAGTGCTTGGCTAAGTTGTTGACCACCATGGTTTGCCTTTAATGGCCATACCCAGCCTCTGTGGGGCCCATCCTGAAGCCATTCACAGCAGCTGTACTGCTTTGATATCATTGATAGGTTGCTGGCTAGCTGGGGAACCAGCCCAGGCTGGAAGTGAGGAAGGATGTTGTGTTCCCAGCAGGTGTTCAGAAAACAGGAGACCTTGGTCAAGGATTTCAGCATTGGCCTATGCTTTCCCACACTGCGTGTTCTTATCGAGGGTTAAATGAGTGTAGGTAGGACAGGTATATGTAGACTTACTGGAGAAAAGAAATGAGAGCTGCTCTCATGTTTGCTTCATCTTTTCCTGAATGTTCTTAGCTGGACTGTGTGGTACATGAGCAGCAAATATGAGCAGGCAAAGGGAGCCAGGAAGAGCAAGGGGCCTCTCTAACCCTCTGCTCTCAGCCCAGAGGCTCTAAGGCAGTGGTTCAAAGGATTGAGGATTTCTTAAAAATACAAATGCCAGGTCCCCACCCGCAGGGCTTCTGGCTTACTTGGTTTGAGGTGGGATTTGCAATAGCCATGTTATTGAAATATTCTCTAAGTTATTCTGAAGTGTAGCTAGAGGGACAACCACTGACTTTACCTTTGGTGGGGCAACCAAATAGGTGGTCAAATGGGAGAGGAAGAGGGTGGGGCAAGTAAAGAGGATCAGAGGACCAGCTTGCCCGACACAAGGGTGTTAACCCTGGAATCAATCCAGGTGCTGGTTTTTATTTTGCCCTTTTGGCCTATCGATCTTTTGAGTGTTGCAAGTCTTAACGTTTTAAAATATCTCTTTTCCTTTTGGATCCTCAAATTTTAGCTCTATGAGAATCACCAGGCAAACTTGTTAACACGGATTGTTGGGCCCCACTCCCAGAGTTTGTGATTCTGGAGCCCTGGGGATGGGGCCAAATCATCTGCCTTTCTGACCAGTCCCCGGGTTACACTAGTGCTACCTCTCCAAGAACCACACCTTGAGAATCTCGGGTCTTACTTTATCATTTCATCCTTTTAGTATTTTAGTTCTCTGGATTTACAGTTCCAATTAGATCTTGATTTTTCTCAGCTTTTGTTTTCCTCTTCCCATTAACCTATGTTACATTTTTTTCTTAATTTATAGGTTTTTTTTTTTTTAAAAAGATTTTATTTATTCATACGAGAGAGGGAGAGTGAGACGGGGAGAGAGAGAGGGTATGAGAGGGTATGGGGGGGAGGGGCAGAGGGAGAAGCACACTCCCCACTGAGCATGGAGCCCTCAGACCATGACCTGAGCCAAAGTCAGACACTTGACTGACTGAGCCACCCAGGCCCCTTCGTTTATAGTTTATCTAGATTTTTCTTGCCACCTTTGACGCTAATTTATACCCCATTTTATTTTATAAATTTTTTTAAAAATTTGCCCTTTGGGCCCATGTAACAGACTGCTAGTTGCCCACTCAAGGGTCATTTTATATCCCCCTTTCCTGTTAACCAGACCCCAATTTTGTTGAGGTATTGGGTAGTCATTGCCTCATGAGAGCCTCTAGTCTCAGGGGTGATCTTTTTTTAGTTTTCTTGAGAAGTAATTGATCAATGATACTGTAAGACACTTAAAGTGTACATCACGATGATTTGATATATGCGTATACTGTAAGAGGGTTCCTCTCATCTAGTTAATTAACAAATTCATCACCTCACGTGTATATCTTTTGTGTGCGAGAACATTTAAGTTCTACCCTTCTAGTGAATTTCAATTATACGATACTGTGTTATCAGGGGTCACTCTTAATTAGACTAAACCAATAAAGGTAATTCCACTTCTTTGCCGGTGACTAGCCTAAAAATGGCAATGTGAAGGGAAGTCAGTTGGTGGTTGCTGGGAAAGTTTTCTTCAGAACAGGTATCAGGAACATTCTTCGTGCCAGACTTCAGACTGTGGTGTGAGGGTTTGATCCTGGGAGAAGAAAGAACCATCTGGCATCCATGAGGAAACAAGCCTTGGGAGCCAAGGCAGTAGATGGAAGGAAACCAGGCCCTTGATGATGTCCTTGAGCCACGGAGCTCACAAAACCCTGGACCGGCTTTATTTCCAGACGTTCTGTTCCATGAGATTCTCTTATTTAAAGCATTTGAAGTTAGGTCTTCTGTTTCTTCAAGCCAAAAGCATCCTAAATGACATATGTTATTTTAGCCACCCGAAGATTACTCTATTTTTATTTGTCTGCAGATATTTGTGTATGCCTCTTAAATTTCTTGAGACCAGGAATCATGGTTTTTTCGTATTTAAAAAAAATGCTTCTATGTTTTAAAAAAGATTTTATTTTTAAGCAATCTCCATACCCAACGTGGGACTCAAACCCACAACCCCAAGATCAAGAGTTGCCTGCTCCACTGACTGAGCCAGCCAAGTGCCCCAAAATGCTTCATTTTTAAAGGAGTAATTTTAGGTTCATAGCAAAATTAAGAAGGTACAGAGGTTAACCAGATACCCTTCCCCCTCCCCAATATATATAGCCTTCCCCATTAAAACATCTTCCACCAAGTGGTATGTTTGTTACAACTGAGGAACCAGACTGATATCCAAAGTCCATAGTTTACGTTAGGGTTCACTTTTGGTGTTGTTTGGACAAATGGATAATAATATAAATTCACCATGACAGTATCATACAAAATAATTTCACCGCCCTAAAAAAAAATCCTCTGTGCTCTGACTATTCATCCCTCCACCACCCAACCCCTGGCAACTACTAATCTTTTTACTGTTTGCCTTTTCCAGAATGGCAGATGGTTGGAATCATACAGTCTGTAGCCTTCTCAGATTGGCTCCTTTCACTTAGTAATATGCATTTAAGTTTCCTCCCTGTCTTTTCATGGCTTGATAGCTCATTTCTTTTAGCGCTGAATAATATTCCATTGTCTGGATGTACCACATATTTAGGTAAAATAATATTTACCTACTCATCTACTGAAGGATATATATTTTTTAAGTAACCTATAATATATTATTTGTTTCAGGGGTACAGCTCTGTGATTCATTAGTCTTACACGATTCACAGTGCTATCACCGAAGGACATCTTGAGTGCTTCCAAGTTTTGGCAATTACGAACAAAGCTGTTATAAACATTCGTGCATGGGAGGTTTTTGTGTGGACATCAACTTTCAGTTCCTTTGGGTAAATACCAAGGAGCATGATTGCTGGATCATATGGTAAGAGATTATTTCATTTTGCAAGAAACTGCCAAACTGTCTTTGAAAGTGGCTGTTTCATTTTGTAGTCCCACCAGCAAGAAGTAAAAATTTCTATTATTCCACATCCTCACCAGTGTTCGGTGTTGTCAGTGTTCCAGATTTGGGCCATTCTAATAGGTATGTAGCGGTATCTCACTGTTGTTTTAATTTGCATTTCCCTGATGTCATACGATGTGGGACATCTTTTCACCTGCCTATTTGCCATCTGTTTATCTTTTTGTTGAGGGCCTGTTAAGGTCTTTGACCCAGTGTTCATTGAGCTTGTTTTCTTACTGTTGCTTTTGTGAGTTCTTTATATATTTTGGATAATAGTCCTTTATCAGCTGTGTCTTTTGCAAATATTTTCTCCCCGTCTGGGTCTTGTCCCCTAATTCTCTAAGTATTGTCTATTGGAATCATGACATTTTATGCAGAATTTTTTCCAGGGTCTCAAATACAATGTAGTTTGAGAGAACAAATTAGTTATTTCATTTCTGTGATTATTTCATTTCCATACATTGTAAGACTTAGTTCGTATCAAGCTTATGCCAATCACATGGGACGTTAAATGAACATAGGCACGTGCAGCTTTTGGTTGTTCAAAACAAAAACAGGGGGCGCCTGGGTGGCTCAGTCGTTAAGCGTCTGCCTTCGGCCCAGGTCAGATCCCAGCGTCCTGGGATCGAGTCCCGCATCGGGCTCCCTGCTCCGCGGGAAGCCTGCTTCTCCCGCTGCCATTCCCTCTGCTTGTGTCCCCTCTCTCGCTGTGTTTCTCGCTGTCAAATAAATAAAATTTAAAAAAAAAAAAAAAAAAAACAAAAACAGGACATCTGACCACCTTTAGAGACAGAGGTTTTATTGTGAGGCTCTGAGCAGCCGGCCCTCTCACATCTCACAGCTCTGAACCTGTCCTCTCCTTGCCTCCAGCTTATCTGACCCTCATGGGCCTCTCCTTCTATTTTCGTGAGTTCTGTCCTTCTCCTTCCACCAACCAACCGGGCAAAGGGGTAAAAATTCTTTCAAGTTTCAGACGGACATATTTATGTTAGTTTTTTATCACCTTCACAGGAAAAAGCTCTCAGGCCCAGTACTTCGTGATCACTGGGTAGCTTTGGGTCAGTTGCCACCTTGAGTCCGCCAGTGACTACCTCGAGACAATAAAATACCCTGATGAATCTCCCTTCAAACCCTAAGAGGAAGTTGGAAATGAAAAGTACCATGACTCGGATGTTGAAAAGGTTTAAAAGGGTGATATAGAAAATACCTCCAGAACTCCTATCTTTAGTCAGTGCTGCCATGCCTTCACTTGCGCCCTGTTTGCCGTGCATTTAATGATTTCTAGCTCCTCAGATCAAAAGAATGAAATAAAAGAGAATCAAAGTCTCTCTTTTAAAATTAGTAATGATTCTCAGGGCACCTGGGTGGCTCAGTCGGCTAAGTGTCAGACTCTTGATTTCGGCTCAGGTCATGATCCCAGGGTCCTGGGATCGAGCCCCTCCCTGGGCTCTGAGCCGGTGACAATGCAGGCTCCATCCAAGGACCCTGAGATCATGACCTGAGCCAAACTCAGACGCTAACTAACTGAGCCGCATTGTCACCGGCTCACTGCTTTTCGGGGATCCTGCTTCTTGCTCTCCTTCTGCCCCTCCCTCTGCTAATGCTCTGTCTCTGTCAAATAAATAAATAAAATCTTTAACAAACATGTATGGAAATGTTGCATTAATGTATGACCCGTAAGTAAGGAAAAAGAAAATAAAGGAATGTATTTGGTGTAGTGCCCAGCGTGGTGACTCAAGTAAATTTAAGTGCTTTGTTTTCTGATGCTTCCAAGGGGGGTGATCTCTATTCCAGAATTGGCAAATGTAAACAACACGAGATACCCTGGGAACACACTGTAGCCTATTTTGATTCATTTGAAATTAGAATTGTGGTAATAAACCTCTTTGGGTAAGTGTCAGATGATGGCTACTTCTATGAGTATTTGTGCTATGACTTCACTTGCTGTGGATTTAGATTGCACCCAAAAGGACAGCTGTGCACGATGCTATTTTTAGCTGCCTCCAATTCCTTAGGGACTTGTTTATCCAAATTGTAGCAAACCACCCAGTCCTCAGCAAAAAGCCACCAACATCAAATGCAATGCTTTTAAAAAGCAACCCATTCTGCAACATGGGCAGGGGGATACATGTTATTTAAAAGAAAATGTCCTTCGTGGGGTGGACTTCATTAGAACACTGGTCAAGCCCTATTACTGCTTCATCGCCAACAGAACCCCGTTCCATTCTGCTGGGACCTTCTCCCTGCCTTCCTTTCCAATCTTACACTCCCCTTTCCAACCACATGAGATCATGGTTCCCCAAGCAAGCCAAACACCTTCCGCTCAGCCTGAACAAATCTCCAGATGTCACCTCGCAGACACTTTCAAGACTTCTTATACAAAACACCAAACATTAAAACCTCCATTCTAGGGACGCCTGGGTGGCTCAGTTGGTTAAGCAGCTGCCTTGGGCTCAGGTCATGATCCCAGCGTCCTGGGATCGAGTCCCACATCGGGCTCCTTGCTCAGTGGGGAGCCTGCTTCACCCTCTGTCTCTGTCTGCCTCTCTGCCTACTTGTAATCTCTCTCTCTCTGTCAAATAAATAAATAAAATCTTTAAACAAAAACAAAAACCAAACAAACAAAACCCTCCATTCTACTGTGGTTGATTTTTTTTTTTTTTTTTTTCCGGAAAAAAGGGGCAATGTGTTTTGCAAAAACGCACACACACAAAAACAGACAAACAAAACCCCCTCGAGATGGAGGACAGTTTCATGCAATGGGAAAAATAACTACACCAGAGAAAGAAAATTTAGGCAGCATCTGCATCGGGGAGTAAATGTTCAGAAATCTAAACTCATGGCAGGGAGACAGTGAGAATTGTTTTGTTTCTGAATTGGTAACTTGTGACCATTTACAAAGGCAAAAAAGGGATTTTTTAAAAATCCCATTTGAATAAGGTCTGTTTTTAGATTCTGTAATTCCTTTGTTCATTCAACACGTAGTAATTGCTTTTAAGCTCTCTTGTGGGGCAGAGCTTTGAGCTAAAGGAAGTCCTAAGGTTAACTCAGACGTGGTTCCTGCTTTCCAGAAGGCCACAGTCAATTAGGGCAGAAAGGGATTGTCTCAATTATATAATCTGGATGTGTTGTGATAGAGGTCATGAGTAGCGCTAAAAGGCTCCGGGTGCGATCAGTATCCTTCCTCTCCACTAATCACGGCCATGAACAGTGTTTCTAGCACAACCATTCCAGAGATCCAGGGATACCCTGAGTGGTCACACAGCATGACACAGCCGTATATATTTGCTGGCTCCGGACTGAGCAGTGGCTTTTGCCGGAGAAGGGAGGAAGAGGACAGTGGCGAGTTAAGTGTGAACAGCCCTACAAGCCCCATCTTTACCATCTGCAGTATGGGTGATGGCCTCGTTATGCAAAACTTCGTGGCTTTGCCAAAAACAGCTCTATTTTCTTCTCTGATTTTCTCCATTCAGGCTTGCAACTTGCGAAGGAAGAATCTTAAGGGATATGTCAGTCAGCTGTTGCTGCGCTCATGCTAGGTAAAAAACAATCCTAAATCTCTCCATAGCTTAT
>JAQQSY010006878.1:0-10796 GCA_028646535.1 Procyon lotor
TTCCCGTCGCTTTAAATTCACCTTTTCCAGACGTCCTACCTCCTGAAAGTGGTCGATTTTCTGCTCCTAGAATTGCTGTTCTTATTCTCTTCTCTCTGCTGTTGCGTTTGCCGGCTTTTAGAGTGATTTCCTCCTCTTTAGCTGGACTTCTGATTCCCAGGGCTCTCTGTGCCTCCTACACCTCCGCCATCTTGCCCTCGAACCCCCTCAAGTTGTAATGTTAAGTAGTTTAAAAAATTTAAAAAAAGTCAAAATTTTAAAAAATGTGAAAATGAGTGACTAAAAAAATAGAAAGAGAATAAGAAATAAAAACAAAACTTGTATCTATGAAATATACAGATTTGAGGGTATTATCACTTGCTTAATATATTGATTTCCCCTGATGTTAGGGATTTAAAATTTTATGGGCAACTTGTAGTTATTGTCCTTTTGTTTTTTTTGTTTGTTTGTTTGTTTGTTTTTACTTGTCTCCTGAGGGAGGGGCCTCACACATTGTTTTCCAGTCAATCTTGCTTGGGTTCAGTCACCCTGCCCCACAATCAATGCGCTGAGCTCTGTGGAAACAGGTTTCTCAGTCTTTTCCTCTCCAAAGGTTTTGGCCTTTTCTAGCTTTTTCACCATTAGGGAGAGTCCAAGCAAGGACTGTATGTACCCAAACCTCTGTGTCACAGAGAAGCCCCAATCTGCTCCCCTCTGGGTTGTCCAGAAAACACACTCCCCTCTGCAACATTCTGCTCACAGCACAGTCTGTCACATATGGTGCCCACTCTACACTTGGGGGACTCCAGGTGCTCCCCTGCTCTCTGGGCTCCAGGCCCACGGAGGGCGTGGTCAGATTCCTGCCCTAGATCAGGCTGCCCACCCTTCTTCTCTTTGGGATGACTGGGAGTCCCCAGACCCTGCCACAGACCACGAATGGCTTTTCATTCAGGGTTGCACTCAGCTCAGAGAGTGTGGGATGCAGGGAAAAGCTGCCAGCTCCTGGACTGCACCAGACTCTCTAGAGCGCTTGCAGGAGTGCACAGGCCCCACCCACAAAATGGTGCAAGAGAGGAAAGCTGCAGGTTCAAGAACTACTGACTGGACCCTCCACCAGTCTGTCTTTGAGGCAACTGCTGACCTTCCTGGGAGTGTGGCCCAGGCCCATGCCCGTGACCACCCACTTCCACTAGCTGGTCCTCAGAACCTTTTGCTCTTTGTAAGTGTTTTTAACTGGACTCTAAGTTAATGCTGCTCCCCAACCACTGGGCACTTTCCTTTGGGGTAATGCTGTCCTCGCACCCCCTGGTGGCTCCCTCCACCTTTTGTTTATCCTCCGATATCAGTTCCAGTGTTCCCACTTTGCTTTACCTCTCCACTGCTGTCTTCTGCTCCCATAGAGATCCAGAAATGAAAAATCTTGCTCCTCAGGCTGATTTCATGGCTGTTCAGCATATTCTGGTAGATATCCAGCTCCCTATTGGGGACAGGTTGCAACAGGATCTCCTAGTTCTCCCCCATCTTAGTGTTTCAGTCTTAGTAGTTTATAAATGTTCTGGAGTGCATCTATTTCTTCCAGATTGCATAGTTTGTTGGCATATAGCTGCTGGTAATAAGTTATAATATTTGTCTCTCTATGTTCCTCTTATTGGTCATGATTTCTCCCCTTTGATTCATGATTTTATTAATTTGAGTCCTTTCTCTTTTAATTTGGATATGTCTGGCCAGAGGTTTAACGATCTTATTAATTCTTTCAAAGAATCAGCTTCTATTTTCATTGATCTGTTCTACTGATTTTTCTCCTATTTCATTTGTTTCCACTATCATCTTTATTACTTTTCTTCCCTTGCTTGGTTTGGGCCTTATTTGCTGTTCTTTCTCCAGGTCCTTAGGCGAAAGGTTATCTTGTGCATTTGGGGTTTTTCTAATTTTTTGAGAGAATCTTGGATGGCTATGTATTTCTCTCTTAGGACCTAGTTTGCGGTATCCCATAGGTTCTGAACTGTTGTATTTTCATTTTCATTGGTTTGCATGAAGTGCTTAAGTTCCTCCATTACTTCCTGGTTGATCTATTTCTTCTTTAGAGAATGCTTTTTAACCTACAAGTGTCTGAGTTCCTCTGAAAATTTTCCTCGTGGTTGAGCAGCAGTTTCAAAATATTGTGGTCTGAAAATATGCAAGGATTCATCAAAATCATTTGATATGGCTGAGAACTGGTTTGTGACTCAATATGTGAATAATTTTGGAGAATGTTGCATGTGCACTGGTGAATAAATATTTTCTTATTTTAGGATGGAATGTTCTATAAATATTTATGAGGTCCATCTGGTCCAATGTGTCAAAGCCCTTGTTTCCTTGTTGGTCTTCTGCTTACATGATCTTTCCCTTGCTGTGAGTGTACTGTTGAAATCTCCTACTATTAATGCATTATTGTCACTATTATTCTTTATTTTGGTTATTAGTTGAATTATTTAGTTGGCTACTGGGGCGCAGATATTAACAATTGTTAGAACCTCTTGTTGGATAGACACTAAGTATGATATAGTGTGACTACATATTTTACTGCAGTCTTTGGTTTAGAATCTAATTTGTATGTTAGGAGAATTGTTACCCCATTTATATTTTTTAAAATCTGTTGGCATGGTCAATTTTCTCCATCCACTAGCATTCAATCTGTGGTGTTTTTAGGTTCAAAATGGGTCTCTTGTAGACAGCATATGCATGGGTCCTACTTTTTTATCCAGACTGAAACCCTGTATCTTATGATGGGAGTATTTAGCCAATTCACATTGAGACTAAATTTCGAAAGAGAGATGAATTTAGCGCCATCATATTGGCAATGTATTGTGCCAATGTTTGTGTGATACATATTGGCTGTATAGTCCCCATTATTATAGATTGTTTCTGTTAATGTCTGGTCTATATTACTCTTGAGGTCTTTCTTCTTTTATAAATTTCCCTTTAATATTTCTTACAGGAATGGCTTAGTGGTTCACATACTCTTTTAAACCTTGACATTCTTGGAAGCTCTTTATCTCTCCATCCATTTTCACTGCCGGCCTTGCTGGATAAAGTATTCTTGCAACATGTTCTTCTCATTTAGTACCCTGAATATGTCTTGCCAGCTCTTTCTGGCTTGCCAGGTCTCTGTGGATAAGTTTGATATTATTCCTCCCTCTATACATAAGAAATCTCTTCTTAGATGTTCTCAAGAGAGTTTCCTTCACTTTCAGATTTGCAACCTTCACATTTTGGGGTGTTGATCTATTTTTATTAAATTTGGGAGGGGTCCTCCCTGCCTCATGCCTCACAAACACGGATGCTTGTTTCTTTCCCAAGATTAGGGAAGTTCTCAGCTAGGATTTGTCAAATCTACCTTCTAGTCCTCTCTCTCTCCATTCCCTCAGAGATCTCAATAATTCTTACATTGAAATGTTTCATGGTGTACTGGATCTTTCTGTCTATTTTCTTTCTTCTTTTTAAGATTTTATTTATTTGACAGAGGGAAACACAGCGAGAGAGGGAACAGAAGCAGAGGGAATGGTAGTGGGAGAAGCAGGCTTCCCGCAGAGCAGAGACCTGGATGTGAAGCTCGATCCCCGGACTCTGGAATCATGACCTGAGCCGGAGGCAGATGCTTAAGGACTGAGCCACTCAGGCACTCCTCTCTGTCTATTTTCAAAGGCTACTAGCTGATTATTCCAATTTTCCCTATCTCGATCAATGATTCACTCTGCAACCTCATTTTCCTCGCTGTTAGAGTATCCAATTTAGATAACAACTCAGTCATAGCATTTTTTAGTTCAGCCTGATTAGATCTTATTTCTGTTCTTAGAGATTCTATATTGTCACTAATTGTTGTTTCAATCCTAGCTATTGGCTTCATAATTGCTATTCTGAAATCTATCTCTGACATCTTGCTTATATCCATATCCATCAAGTCTGTGGCTGAATGCATTCTCTCTCTCTTACCCCCCCTCTCTTTCTTTGTTGGGAGTTCCTCCTCCTAGGCATTCTCTTGAGGGATAGTTGAGTGAATGAACAGAGTCCAAAATATTAACCACACCCCAAGAAAACTGCACCTAAGTAAAAATCAAAAGTGATTGAAAGCTACCACAGATACACAACCAAAATCCAGATGATTCAAAGCAATAAAATATATATGAGAATAGAGGCAGCGCTGGGAGAGAGATTATAATCTCTCAGGGTGTACAAAGCTGGGGGATTTGTCTGTTACTGATTGATTTTTGTTCTGTGTGTTAGAAGACACTATATCCCATCCATGTTGATACAAAAGTAGGGTATTCATCCTTTCTGATAGAGGCATAATATTCCATTGTATATGTGTACTATATCTTCTTTATCCATTCATATGCTGAAGGGCATTTTGTTCTTTCCACAGGTTGGCGATTTTGGCCAATGCTGCTATGAACATTGTGGTACATATGGCCCTTCTTTTCAATGCATCTGTATCTTTGTGTTAAGTATTCAGTAGTGGACAGTACTGGAGGAGTGAAATAAGTCAAACAGAGAAAGTCAATTATCATATGATTTCACTTACTTGTGGAGCATAAGGAATAACATGGAGGACATTAAGGGAGGGAAAGGAAAAGAGAATTGGGGAAAATCAGAAGAGGAGATGAACCATGAGAGACTGTGGACTCAGAAAAACAAACGGAGGATTTTGGAAAAGAGGGGGATGTAGAGACGGGAGGGAGGAGGGTGGGTGGTAGGTATTAAGGAGGGTACCTATTGCATGGAGCACTGGGTGTGGTGCATAAACAATGAATTTTGGAAAAAAAAGCAACCAAAAAAGACATTATATCCCCAAATTTATATATATATATATATATATATATATATATATATATATATATATTCATTTATATCAAGATAAATTGAATAGAGTGAAAAATCGTTTACTATGGGGCATAAATCTATAAAGCATATATGCGAAAAAATAGAATTTATGAAGAGTCTTAAAAACATAGATAAAAAAAACATAAGTTTGTAAATAAGAATCTAATTAAAACTGAACAGGGTAAAAATACAGAAAGAATAAGAAAAGAAACTGAAAAAGAAATGTTAAATTTTAGGTTGATGTATAAGCATGTTGTGAGGGAACACCTGGATATCCCTATATTATTCCCCATTGTGCTGGAATTCTACAGTCCTGTGGGAAATAAGCTTGTCATTCCCCATGTTCTTTCAGTCTGTCGTCTGGGGTGGTGTCTGTTGGGGTTTCAAGCATCTTTGCCTGAGTGGAATTGCCTACCCCTTGTCAGGGTTGGGGTTAACATGTTGGTTGGCTGTGTGGTTTTGCTCCCTGATGCCTTTCCACTTCTCTCTAGAGAATCAGATTAAATATGGGCTTGCAGGAATCTCTGGCCCAGAACCACAATGTCTCAGTCTCCTCTCCCCCCAAAAAATCTTCCAGATGAAACAGTCCCTACCTCTGTACGTACCAAACTCCACTGACTCATGCACTTTATGCTGCTGCACCCCTCCCAGGGGAGACCTCTGAGTTTCTCTGCGCTTTGTGATTTTGCAATTGCTAGTGGCCATAGGTTCACCCATGCACTCTCTTCCGTAGCTCCCAGGTCACACTGGGTGCTCCCTCTCTGCCCTTTCACAGGTCACACCTCCCTGAGAGCTGTTGTCCAGTTATGAGCATGGGCTTTTGTGTGCCAAACTGCTAAATCCCACCACCCCCACCAGCTGCATTTCTCCTGAGAGAGTCATGGGGACTCATGAGCATCTCCATGTTTTGTAATTCTTCAACTCCTAGGGGCCATGGGTTCATGTATGCACCCTTTTTTGCAGCTCTCTGGTCATGGTGGGTGCTTCTGTTTTACATGACTAGTGTCCTTTTGTCAGCCACACCAGCCAAGAGCTGTCTCTGTCCTGGGCACAAGCAGTTCTATAATTTCTTTAGGATGTTACAGAGCCTACACCTTCTAGTCCTATTCAGGGGGTTGGGCAGAGGGTGGTACTCCTAAGATTGTCTTATGGTTTATGGTGACTTGAGAAAGAGAGTCCTTTTGGGCTCCCTGAGCATAACAAGTCTCCCCACTCCACTACTTGGGCACTCTATCAGTTCAGGTTCCCCCATTCTTTCTGAGTCTCCTGGAATCTTGAGACCAAAATGATCCACCTAGAATTCTGCCCTATTCCTCTCCTTTGCCCTTTTCGGAGGGGTGTACCTTGCACTAGAGCAGATTTAAAATGGTATCAATTTTTTGCTCTGCTGTTATATCACTTTATGGTGGCTGACTTATGGGGGATCCTTCATGCATGTATCTTCTATTGTTTCACTGAAGACTCAATTTTCCACACCTTCTGCCTTGCAAAAAGTAGTCATTTTTCTGCTTGTAGAGATCCAGATAAATCTTCTTATATCTCAGGTTGGATTTATGTGTGGTCAGAATTGTATGATAGATATCCAGTTAATTTTGAGGGACCAGATGACATGAAGCCCACTACACTCTTGCCATCTTGCCCCCCATAACTTGGGACTACCATTCTTAGTCAATCTTGCCTTAGCTCCAGCGTGTCAGGACCCTCCCCCAGAAAATCAGCACAGATCTCTGCCTACACCATGTTTCCTAACCAAAGAGTTCTGCATGGCCTCAGTTCTGGTAGAAGTGATAACCGGTATCATTTTACAAGCAGACCAGAGCACATCTACTTAAAACTTGCCACTTTCAGGCCAGGGACCCAGGTCTTCCCAAGGTCAAGGAGATCATTTGCAGACGATTATTCTGAGCATAGAATGGACAAAACACAACAGTACAGGGCACACAGCACACATGGATACACTCCCTGAGGCTGGGGCTTCTTCTTCTTCATAAGGCTATTACTTTTAGGAGCAAGAAACATAAGCTTTCATAGCACATAGAAGAAGGCAGAGATTTAGACAAAATGTGAAGATGGACAACTTTATCCCAAATGAATGAACAAGATAAGGTCACCACCAGAGATATAAATGAACCATATATGAGTAACATGCTTGATGGAGAAATTAAACCAACAATCATAAGGATCCTCACTGGGCTTGAGAAAAAAATTGAAGATATCAGTGATTCTTTTACTGAAGAGACAAAAGTGATGAAAAATAATCAATCAGTGATAAGAATTCAATAAAAGACATTGGAAACTGACTTGATGCAATGAACAGCAGGCTGGAGGAATTTGAGGAAAGATTTAGTGACCTAGAAGATAAAATAATGGATATTGAAGCTGAACAAGAGAGAGAAAGAAGAATTATGGAACATGAGAATAGATATATGGATCTCATTGACTCCATCAAATTTAATAACAGTCATACTATAGGAGTCTCAGGAGAAGAAGAGAGAGGAAGGGGGCAGAAAACTTGTTTGATGACAGAATAGCTAAAAGCTTTCCTAATCTGGGAAAGGAAACAAACGTCTAGATACAGAAGGCACAGAGAACTAACTCCCATTAAAATCAACAAAAACAGGCCAACACCAAGACATATTGTAATTAAATCTGCAAAATATAATGATAGAGAGAAAACTTTAAAAGCCGCAAAACAAAAAATGTCCTTAAATTATAAAGAACAATTCATGAGGCTATCAGGCGATTTCTCAACAGAACTTAGCAAGACGCAATGGAGTGGGATGATGTATTAAAGTTCTGAATGGGAACAATCTGCAACCAAGAATATTCTATCCAGCAAAGTTATGATTGAGCATAAGAAAGTTGCAGAGACTCCAAGAGTAACAAGAACTACAGGCGTTCATTTCCACTACATCAGCCTTAGAAGAAATATTAGAAGGGATTCTTTGAGTACAAAGGAGAAACCAAAAGTGACAAAGACAAGAAAGAAATGAGAAAAACTCCAGAAACAAGACAAGTCATAAAATGGCAACAAATGCATATCTATCAGCAATTACTGAGAATTCCAATGGACCAAATTCTCCAATCCACAGACATAAGGAGTCAGAATGGACATAAAATAAGACCCATTTATATGATGCCTACAAGAGACTCCTTTTAGACCTAAATACACCTGTGGATTCAAAATGAGGGGATGCAGAAATATTTGTCATGCAAACTGATGTTAAAAAAAACAAAACAAAACAAAACAAAAAACACCTGGAGTAACAATACTTATATTGGAAAACTAAACTTAAAAAAAAAAAAAGACTCTAGGAAGAGACAAAAAAGGGTACTACATAATCATAAAAGGGACAATCCTACAAGAAGGTCTTATTAGAAACATTTATGACAAAACAAAAAACAAAAAACAAAAAAAAATTTATGACCCCAACATAGGAACACCCATAATTATAAAACAATTTATAACAAACCTAAAGGTACTACTTGATAATAACAAAATAATAGTAGAGTATTTTAATGTCTTGATTACTTCAATGGACAGATCATCTAAAAAAAATCCAACGAGGAAAGAACAGCCTCAAATGACATACTGGACCAGATGGATTTAACAGGTGTATTCAGAACATTCTACCCTAAAACAGCAGAATACAGATTGTTTTCAAGTGCACATGGAACATTCTCCACAATACATTTCATATTAAGTCACAAAAAAGACCTCAACAAATATAGAATTTTGAAATCTTACCATATAAAATTTCTGACCATACACTATGAAACTAGAAGTCAACCACTTGGAAAAAAATTGGAAAAAACACAAATATCTGAAGGTTAAAAAACATACTACAGGGGCATCTGGGTGGCTCGGTCATTAGCATCTATCTTCAGCTCCTTTTCTGGCTCCCTGCTCTGTGAGGACCCTACTTCTCTGTTTTGATTAAGACAGTATAGTACTGGCACAAAAACAAATACATCAGGTGAACAGAACAGAAAATAGTAAATGAACCCATAAGCATATGGTAAATTAATACCTGACAAAGCAGAAAAGTATATCCAGTGTGAAACAGTCACTTCAACAAATCATATTAGGAAAACCGGACAGCAATATTAATAAGAATTAAACTGGGCCATAGGCATATACCATACACATACACACACACACACACACACACACACACACACACACACACACACTAAATTCAAAATGGTTGCTAGATGTAAATGTGAGACAGGAATCCATTAAAATCCTTGAGAATAACCCAGGTAGCAATGTCTTTGACATCAGCTGTAGCAGCTTCTTACTAAATATGTCTCTTGAAGCAAGGGAAATAAAATAAAAAATAAACTATTGGAACTTCGTCCAAATAAAAGATTGTGCACAGTAAAGGAAACAGTCAACAAAACTAAAAGAATCTATGGAGTGAGAGAAGATATTTGTAAATGACAACTCTGATAAAGGATTAGTATCCTTGTTTGCAAGGATACAACAAATTATGTAAACAACTTTTGAAACTCAACACCCTCAATGCAAATAATACAGTTAAAATGGACAAAATACAAAAATTGGCATTTTTTCCAAAGAAGACATACAGATGAACAATAGGTAAACAAACAAAAAAACAAACAAAAATGCTGAACACCCCCCATCATCAGTGAAGTGCAAATCAAAACTGCAATGAGATCACCTCACACCAGTCAGAATGGCAAGATTTAGCAACACAGGAAGCAGCAGGTGCTCATGAGGATGTGGAGAAAGGAGAATCATCTTTTGCTGTTGCTAGGAATGCAGACCGGTGAAGCCACTTTGGAAAATAGTGTGGAGGTTTCTCAAAAAATTAAAAATAAAATTACCCTACCATCCAGCATTCAAACTTCCAGGTGTTTACCCCAAACACACACACACACACACACACACAAACACAAATACAATTTCAAAGGCATACTTGCACTTTGATGTTTATAGCAGCATTATCAACAACAGCCACATTATGGAAGGAACCCAAATATCCATTGACTGATGAATGGATATGGAAGCAGTTGTTATCTATCTATCATCTATCACTATATTTATCTTCAATCTATCTATCATCTATCTATGTCTATCTATCATCTATCTATCTATCTATCTATCTATCTATCATCTATCATCTATCATTTATTTATAGTGGAATATTACTCAGCTACAAAAAGAATGAAACCTTTCCATTTGTGACAATATGGATGGAGCTAGAGGATATTATGGTAAGTGAAATAAAACTGTCAGAGAAAGTAAAAAAACATACGATTTCATATGTGGAATTTAAGAAAAGGAACAAATGAGAAAAGGGGAAAAAAGAGAGATACATACCAAGAACAATCACCTAACTATAGAGAACAAGCTGACCATTGCCAGAGAAGAGGTGGGTGGATGGGTGGGTTAAGTAGGGCATGGGGATTAAGGCGTGCACTACTTGTGATGACCATTGGGCTTGCATGGAAGTGTTTAACCTGTGTATTGTACACCTGAAACTGAAACTGACCTGATACTAAAATTACAATGCATGTTAACTAAGTGAGAATTTAAGTAAAAACTTGGAAAAGAATGAAATTGGACCCTGTCTGATAACATTTACAAAAGTTAACTCAAAATCGATCACAAACTGAAACATAAGACTTGAAACAGTAAAATTACTAGAAGAAACATCAAGGGAAATCTTGATAGTAGTCTTTGCAAGATTTTTTGGATATGATGCTAAAGGCACAAGCAACGACTCGGATTCAAGATGGCGGAGGTGTAGGAGGCACAGAGAGCCCTGGGAATCAGAAGTCCAGCTAAAGAGGAGGAAATCACTCTAAAAGCCGGCAAACGCAACAGCAGAGAGAAGAGAATAAGAACAGCAATTCTAGGAGCAGAAAATCGACCACTTTCAGGAGGTAGGACGTCTGGAAAAGGTGAATTTAAAGCGACGGGAAGAGAG
>JAQQSY010006879.1:0-10795 GCA_028646535.1 Procyon lotor
CTTTCAGGGCAGCCAAGCCTGGGACTGTTCTTGGCCAAACCTGAGAAGTCGGCATCAAGCCTGCATTCAAGAACTCTTGGAGAAAGCGCCTTATGGACTTGCTAGGGGACTGAGACTAGAGGCTTTCAGGCTCTGCCTAGTAACACAACAGACACAGGGGCCCCGCTGCATCCTAGATGTGTGCAAGGGGCAGGGGTGGGGGTGGGTCAAAGAAGACCTCATGAGGATTATATTTGGGAAATCACAAAGATTTGTCCCCCTCTTCTAGCAAGAGAAAACTTAGAGACTGCTTCAAACTAAGTTTCCAGAAACAGTTTCCTCCAGCACTGGCTCAGGATCATGTAACAGGAGCTAGAGATGCTCTTCTGGCTGGCAGACCCCTCAGGGCCGGAGTTCAAACCTAGTCAAAGAAGGACCTGCGCGCCTCCCACGTCCTCCCACTGTGAGCTGTAAGGATTACTTTAACAGCAGCAACCTAGACAGTGAGGGGGACCAACAAATCCCTACTACGGCAAACAGAATTTTATGGCTCCTTTTATATTTAATTTCTTATTCCAGCTGGAATTAATTTTGGCATGTGGTTTAATTTGAGACTCCAACTTGATTTTATTCCAAATACTGAAACGATTTTTTCATTCAGGGATAGGGGAATCCAAAAGTCACAAAGGAAAAGAGAGAAGGCTCTGACTGCAAAAAAGCCTTAAACTTCTATACATTAAAAAAATATTGCAAATAAAATGAAAAGGCGAAGGTATATTAAGAGGAAAAAAAAGAATACAAAAGTTTGATACTCCTAAAAAGAACTCTCCAATCATTATGAATAATGTTCATTTCCTACAAGAAAAATAAGTGGAGGATAAGAACAGAAGCTCACAGGAGACTAAACAGAAAAACATAGGAAGAAATATCCACTGTAACTGCTTTTCAGAAGTTTAAATAATCTAATATTTTTACATATCAAATCGGAAAGATTTTTTAAAAAACAGATATGACGATGAAGTAGATTTGAGATAGATAATCTCATACACTGTTAATGAGAGAAAAAAACAACAAATACCTTAAAAGCAATTAAGTGATACGTGTTAAAGATCTTGCAGTAAGAATAAACTTTGACTCAATAATCTCATTGTAGGGGTTCATCTTAAATCATCGTGATATGATGAAAGATATAAGTGAAAATGTGCTCATCGTGCTTTAAAGTTAAAAAAAAAAAACAAAAACCTAGGGGCGCCTGGGTGGCTCAGTCGTTAAGCGGCTGCCTCCGGCTCAGGTCATGATCCCAGGGTCCTGGGATCGAGCCCCAAATCGGGCTCTCTGCTCAGCAGGAAGTGGTGAATCCTCTATTCCCTCTGCTTGTGCTCCTTCCCTCGCTGTGTTTCTCTCTGTCAAATAAATAAAATCTTTAAAAAAAAAAAACAAAAAAAAAACCTAAGCATGCACCAAGATGAGAATTAAATACATACTAGCACACATATGTCATGAAGCATCCTGTATCCATTTTAAAAGGATGTTTTCAAGGAAAATTTAAAGATTTGGGCAAATACCAATTCACTGTAATATTAGCTAAACTGTAGGCAATGAAAAATTGTAAATGGTGTCCATTAATTAAACACTCTGTGTGTGTGTGTGTCTCTCTCTCTCTCTCTCTCTCTCTCTCACACACACACACACACACTACACACACATAGTATATTTCTTCATGTGTGGACCTCTCGGGCTCCATGTGGGGTTAGACCAGTAACAGCCCATCTTCAATGGCCAGCCCAATCATTTATGAAGGAGTGCAAACCTCTGCATGACTTCTGGGCATCATCAGCTTGCCTGTGTGTTTCCAAATACTCCTGTTTCAACTAAGCACTTCCACTGATCTTCTGGGCATCCGCTGAACACCTTCAAAGTACCATTACATCTCACTAGCTCCTACATGTACCTGTTCCACCGACACGCTCAGCGCAAGTGCCATCTTCGAGGTGATCTCCCTTGAGGTACACTCGATATGATCCCAAAGCCATACTCTAGGCCAAAGCATTTTTGAAACAGGTCTTTGTGGTCCCTAGACATAGATTCCATAGGTACGGGATGGAAAAACACCTACAAATGAAAGTCACCAAGGGAGTCCCACCCACCTGAGGGAGTCTGGGGCTTTTTTAATGGGACAAATTCACTTTGGTTGGGTCTCTCCTCTCTGAGTAAGAGCTCACGCCTTAGCCCAGGCACCAGCAGGCTTGTCAGGCCATGGCTACCAGCTGCTAGCTGAGATGCACACCTGGGGTGGGGGTGGGCTTTTCTCAAAACTGTTTCTAATTCAGTGGGTATTTGTAGACACTACTAACAATCCCTGTTAGATGTACATATTTTTAAAGATCACAAAGGAGAAATACATGAAAAGTTAACCCCATACTCATTTTCAGTGGTGGGATTAAGAGTGATTTCTATCACCTTTTTTTTGAAGTTTTTTTAAATAGTTCCAGTTTGTCTTAAATGAGTATGTATCATATTTAAAATTAGAGAAAGCAACTAACACTAGTTTTAAAGAAAACAAGAATTGATTTCTAGATCCTAGATATAGGTGAAAATAAATACAAAAATGTAATAAGACTGTAAATCCTCAAATAAAATAAGATCAGCCCCTGCGTTTACAGAGAAAGTATAATCACATTGGTGATCCTGTAATTTTACATAACTTCAGGTGTGTTTATAATAATCCCCAATTACCAGAGGTAATATTTACATGCATGAATATTTCAAATGTCAACTTTGAAGCTTGATGATAGGTTGAATAGCTTACCCTCGTCCTGCACGATTGTCTAGCGTGATCCTGGACTGCTCGGCCTGTCCTTCAAGGAAGAAGCTGCTGGGAGGAATGAGGTAGCCTCCAGCTGCTGCCCCTCAGGATCTGCCCGCGCACCTGGGCCAAGGTCATGCCCTCCCTCCCCCACCTGCTCCCAGCCAATGACTGAGCAAGGTGGGGAGCTGGCCTTTCTTGCCCAATGAGGGCCCCTTCTAATGAGCAGTCTTCACTCTGGGGCACCTCACTGGATTACCCAAGGCTTGTTTCAGAGCTGTATTCAGTTTGAGCCTCTTTCCACCCATTCCTCCTTTCCCCTCTCCTTTCATGGGTGTCCTACTTCAACCACTATCTGAGTCCCTTCCTATCTATCCCTCTTCCCTTGTCCTTTGTCTTTTACAGGTTTGTCTCCCAGTGAATCTTCTGCAAGCCTTATTTCATCCCAGAGGCTGCTTCTCAGAGCACAACTGATGTTATGATACACGGTGTTATTTTATATCACTTTGTGTATGGTCTTGGGAGAAGAGAATACTGTTAGCGTAGGTACATAGCACATTAAAGTTCATGAGTCCTAAGCAATTGCTTATGTTTAAAAGTATTCATGTGATAAATATTAATACAGCTTTTAAATTTCATACCCTAAAACTGCCAAATGATTTCACAAATAAAATGGTTAAGGACAAAACATTAAGTGGAAACTATAATTGTTTTCATCTAGTGCAATGACTGTATCCATCCTCCTAGTTCAAATGGCCCTGAAACACATTCACACGCCGGCTCTCCGGGGTATGATGGCACTCAGCAAAACACGCCCAGGTCTTCCGAAGGAAACGATTTTAATCAGAGGAATAAGCCAGCAATCTCCCGACTAATCACAAACCTCGGCTTAAAAATAAGATTCTACATACAAACTGAGTAATTACTACATTTGTAATCTGAATTGTGTGAACTATCAAGTATCAGACGTGTATTTGTTCAGTTTGCACGCAGGACCTTACAACCAGGCAAAACTGCAAAGCAAGGAAAGGGGGGTTGGATAGGATCCTACCCATTTTTAGTCTTTCAACATTCTTCCTAAATGCCCCTCCCCCATCTCATTGCTACTTTGGGGTTGTAAGCAGGCTCTTCTCCCCCTTCGGGCACATCAGTGTTCGCTGCAGGCCTTAGCACCCCAAAAAGCCCACTCAGGATTCAGGCTTTTACATTCAAACAGCTTCCAAAGCCAGGTGTCCCATTCTCTACTGAATACTTTTCTTTTTGATAAATGTGAGGATAATGTGTGTCCTATAAGGCACTGAGGAGTGACACAAGCTCATAATACAGTTGCTTTTCAGGAAGAAAACAATCTGGGCTACGTGGAAACGGTCCTGCCAAGCTGACCCTGAGACCTGGATCCAAGGGGATTAAGGCAAAGCCTCATTGATTTGGTAAGTGAAACAAAGCTGACTTCCGCTGTTAGGCTGAACCACAGCTTTCTAACTATTCTTCGTCAGAATGTGTGGCTGTGGGCCTTGTCCCCAAAGACGTTAATGTGAGGCAGATGGTAAAGAATTGTGTAAAGACAAAAATTGCAAATAAGAGAGAGGTACGAATAAACATTCAATTTGTCTATATGTTAGAAGCCCGATGAAGTAAACAGTCTTCCACAAGTCTTAAGAAATCCCACCCCCTGTTCAGCTTACCAGGTCTAGACCGACTTTCTGCTGTCGATGCTCACCTAATAACATCTGATTTCCTTCTTAGTATTCATAATTAACTTACCAACCATTTAAGCTCAATAGCAAACCTACTTGAGAAAGCTCCAGGCCAGCTCATGAGAACAACTGGATGTGGGCCATTTTAAATAAACAAAGAATTATCTGACTTTATAAATTGTCATGGGAAATATCATAGCAAGGAAGAGATTGGGAACGGAAAATGTAAATACTTTTGGCAATTACTAGGATCCTGTCTTTTAACATATAGGATATTTTGTGATACAAGTTCCCACCCCTTCTGTGAGTGATCCTTGTTTTCAAAATGATTTTCACACACACTATTCCATTTAATTGTCAAAGCAGTCCTATGCTATCAGTTTGTAGTGGCTCACTTTGCAGATAAGGAAAAGGCTCCTGGTGGAATCTTAGAGATTTGATGAGACCCACAGACTGGGGACTAGGTCCCAAATAAGAGCTCTACTACTCAGCTTTGCATTTCTCGGAACAGTCTTTCCTTCCTCCACCACCGTTTACTGGCTGTTCAAGAAAGTGTTTCTTAGCCACAAAAGATGACCACGTGACATGATTTAAAGGATAAAAGTAACATAAATGAGAAAAAGAACACCTGTGTCTCTCAAAAACTTCAGTTCATTTTCTCTAGCTAAATTAGAAAGCATAGTGTTTTCTTTTGAAAGAAAGGCTACCAAACTTAAACTAATGAAAATGATAATACTAGATAGACCAGTATAATAAGTGTTATTACTTAAAATATATTTGAAATCTATAGTGAGTCAACACAATGTTCTAATTAAAAAAACAAAACAGAAACAAAAACAAGGTGCCTGGGTGGCTCAGTGGGTTAAGCCTCTGCCTTCGGCTCAGGTCATGATCTCAGGGTCCTGGGAGCCCGCATTGGGCTCTCTGCTCAGAGGGGAGCCTGCTTTCCCCCTCTCTCTCTGCCTGCCTCTCTGCCCACTTGTGATCTCTCTCTCTCTGTCAAATAGATAAATAAAATCTAAAAAAACAAAAACAAAACAAAAAAACCCACTAAGGATCTAGGTATCTGGAAACTCGAGAGCCAAGTGCTCCAGAGAGTTAATGATTTACAACCTTAGGCAACCACTTCTATAAATCTTAAATACTTGAATATATTTTAGTCCTCCTTTAAAGCTTCACACTAATTCTCTGTGTTATCAGGAGATTAACCTTGGCTCTCCAGATTGCTGTCCTTCTGTGATCTTCTTTTAAAACAGATTTTCTCTTTTGTCCTTTGTTGTAAAATCTTCCAGAGTCCCTCCTCACTGGTATCCTGTGTCTCCACCAGGAAACTCTCTTTTAATTGGTATTATTTCTAAAGGGCTTTAGGATTAGAAATCAGTCTCCCAGGTTAAATTCATTAATGCAACAAATACTTTTGGAGCTCCTTGTATTTGCCACCAACAGCCGGCAGGTGCCGATGACACAGTTGCATGAGATGTGACCTGGCCCCAGGCATCTGCAGCCTTGCAGAGGAGGGGAGCGGAGAGAGGGAGGAATTGAGTAAGGGGACTACAGACCAGACAAGCGCCTCAGACTGGGAGTCTGGGAATGGGTCCCGGGAGAGGGTTTTGAGCTGAAGAATATACACAATTTTGTTAATCCAAAGAGAGAAATTTAAGGGCACTACAGGCACAAAAGAAAAAGAGGAGGCGTAAAAGCACAAAGTAATGAAAAAAGCTGATGGACTTAGAAAACGTAGATGATTTTAAAAATTCTGAATCAGATAAAACGCTGTAAAATAAATTCTGTGTCAGAGTACAAGTAAAAAGCATGGGGGTGAGCAAAGGGACCCGCTGCCAGATATCTGGGGTTTGCCGAGACCTGTTTTCTTACTCCCTGGAACGATGTGTTTGAAATTGTCATGGAACTGAGCTCTAAGTAGGTAAATTGTCAGTGGCTCATGGACTTACTGTGAATTGTAATTTTTTCTACTAATCGACCTCAGCTTACTCGTAGGTATCTGTTTGTGGCTTCACTGATGATAGCGTATACTTTCTTCAGTACAACTGCAACTCCCCAGAATGTGAGTTCTATGAAGGTGTGCCCTTGGATTTTCCTCACTGCTGATTCCCCAAAACTTAGAGCACTCCAATGTTTGTTGACTGAACAAACGCACATGTTGCACTTATATAGTGCTTTATAATGTGCAAGTCATTTTCTTTTTTTTTTAAAGATTTTATTTATTTACTGACAGAGAGAGAGATCACAGGCAGGCAGAGAGAGAGGGGGAAGCAGGCTCCCTGCTGAGCAGAGAGCCAGATGCGATGCGGGGGTTGATCCTAGGACCCTGACATCACGACTTGAGCCGAAGGCAGAGGCTTTAACCCACTGAGCCACCCAGGTGCCCCTGTGCAAGTCATTTTCATGAATCCTTTTATCCCACCTGCTCAAAACAAATGAAAGCAAGCCCCACTTTGAATCAGTAAGTACTCCCCCATGCCTGGTTCTTCCAGCTCCCATCTCTGTGGCCTTACTGCTATGACGGCAAAACTTACAGTATATGCCCCTACCTGGAATACAACCACTGCCCTAAACCAAAACCACTCGTGCAAAGCTTTCTCCACAAGAAAGGACTTTTACAAATTAAATAACCAACATTAGTCCTAATGATTTTGTTTTTTTTTTTTAAGATTTTATTTATTTGTCAGAGGGAGAGGGAAAGAGAGAGCACAAGCATGGGGAGTAGAAGGCAGAGGGGGAGGGAGAAGCAGACTCCCCGCTGAGCAGAGAGCCCTATGGGGGGCTGATCCCAGGACCCCGAGATTATGACCCGAGCAGAAGGCAGAGGCTTAACCCACTGAGCTACCCAGGCACCCCTGTTTAACTGTCTTTAGTAAGCATTTTTGCCCCACGTCAATCCTCAAATACAGAAATAAATTTTGTTCAGATGAATTATTTTATGAAAACTTCAGTCTCATTTATCCTCTTGCTAATAAAAATAAGGTAAAGGAAGAAAAATTACACAACACAAAAGGGAATGAATAACTTTAGAGAATTAAGGTAACAAATTATTTTTAAAAATCATGTATTTCAAGGGGCACCTGGGTGGCTCAGTTCATTAAGCATCTGCTTTTGGCTCAGATCATGATCCCAGGTTCCTGGGATCGAGCCCCCAGATCGGACTCCCTGCTCAGTGGGGAGTCTGCTTCTCCTTCTCCCTCTTCCCTTCCTCCACTCATGCTCTCTCTTGCTGTCTCTCTCTCAAATAAATAAATAAAATCTTTTTTAAAAATTATATATCTCAAGTTAGAACACATTTCTTTTGCCCAATATAATACAGTAATCTGCTAAAATTTTAAGTAAATTTTCCTATTTAAATAGAAAATCAGACCTGTATTTCCAGAGGAATGGAATTTTCATTATAGAATCAAGTTACTTGGTTCATAAACAGTATGTAGAAGCTTCATGCTTCCAAAGGCCAAACTAGAAAACAGTGGCTTCAAACTTCTCTTCCTTCCTCTAAGCCCTAACTTCCCAGAGAAGAGCTAATTTTTTTTTTAAGATTTTTAAATTTTATTTATTTTTTGAGAGAGAGGGAGAATGGAGAGAGAGAGAGCGAGCACAGTGGAGAGCAAGGGCAGAATGAGATGGAGAAGTAGACTCCCCACTGAGTAGGGAGCCCCACCCCAAGGCTGAATCCCAGAACCCTGGGATCATGACCCCAGCCAAAGGCAGACACTTAACAAACTTAGCCACCCAGGCGTCCCAAGAAAATCTAATTTTTATTAGTCAAACTATAAGCACTTTACGGTGTTTTCTATTATGAAATTCACCTTGGTTTTTGTTTTGTTTCTGTTTTGTTTTGAAGCTCAAAAGGTAATGATTGGCCATTTGGTCAGGGCTCACGAAGTTCTTCCAGAAGTTGGTGAGCTCCATTATGAGATATGCCATCTCTTGCACATACTGTATTAAATCCAGAATTTGAGTTTAGATAGTCATCAAATGATCATCCATGTTACAATCAGAATATCTATGCATAACACATGAATACGCACTTATGTGTATATGTGCCTGAAAGTCTTAGGAAAATAAAACAATCCTAAATTACAATGTTCACTGATTCTAAAGTTCATTGGACTGATGGTGTTCATTCCAGACACTGCCCTAAGTATGCCATTTTCAGATGCACAAGCACTCCACACGTGCGTGCAAAGCAAATCCAATACTACAAAATGATTTAAAAAAAAAAACATTATTATAGTATCCTGAGTTACTAAATCTTTTCCCCAAAAAATGTCAATGGAACTCAACAACAGAAAATACCATAGTGATAAACCACTTCCAAAATTGCAACCCCCACCATATATATAATATATATAAACATACACAATATATACATATCTATAGTATATATGACAGATATAGTATACTATAGCATATATAATATATATTATTTTATAATTATATAATATGATTTTTTTAGGTATATTTCTAAGAAAACATCTCTGTAGTTATCAATGGAGGCTAGAACTGTGAAGAATTAACAAAGAATTCCCTTTCATCACATGTAAAGAGAAGCTGGATCAGGAGTAGTAGCTCCTATCAATGATACAGTATTTCACAATTGCATGTGTCAGGGGAAGTTAGGCTTCCTCTGGAATTTCCTGTCCAAAACAAGATTCTCCCAAGTATATGGTCCATTTGGGAAACCCTCATTTAAAAATCCTGAAAAGGGGGGTGCCTGGGTGGCTCAGTCGTTAAGCGGCTGCCTTCGGCTCAGGTCATGATCCCAGGGTCCTGGGATCGAGCCCGCATCAGGCTCTTTGCTCAGCAGGGAGCCTGCTTCTCCCACTACCATTCCCTCTACTTGTGTTCCCTCTCTAGCTGTGTTTCTCTCTGTTGAATAAATAAAATCTTTAAAAAAAAAAAAAAATCCTGAAAAGGAAGGTTAGAATTGAATCAGAGAGCCAAATGTTAAGACTTCTGCCTGCATGGGTCTCCCCACTCCTAAGAGGAATTCATGTTTCATAGAAAAGGAAACAAATGACATTTCAAAAGACCATGAAAAATTACAAAAACCGAAAGGAGTTCCTTCTCTTCTCACAAAAGGGGAAAAGACAGGTAGAAAGCACCCACTGCTGTCCCCACAAATGCTGGGCCAGTTTGCATGTCTGCACCCCCACTGTGTCGCTCCTCCTCCCCCCACACCCCCCTCCCCCGGACTCTTTCACAGGCTCCCCTGCCTCCTGGCTTCCTGAGGTTCACATAATGGAATGTGCCAGGAGACTGGAGGCCCCAGACCGGAGACCCCAAAGTGTTTCACTGCCTCCAGTGGCATCTCTAGCAATGGTTGCTGTTTCCCTGTGGTTTTCGCTCCTAACACATACTCTCCTGCTCCTGGGCGTTCCTTGGCCCTGGCACGCTCTCTCTCTCTCTCTCTCTTTCTCATTGTTTCCAAGTTACAAAAGCCAATCCAGATGTAAACATAAATGCTTTGGGACCATTCGACTATCACAGATAAATTAAAGTCTTGTCTAAAATTCTGATCTTCAGTTTCCCCAATGTATCTGAAATTAATTATACTGATTTAATTTACAAAAGTTTCCAATGGTTTAATTAGAGATGCTTGCAGGAATCAAAAACAAAAACAACAAAGTGCTGCTATGTAAATGCTAAGTGTTATTTTGCTGACCTCCAACTTCCCCTTCTCAGATGTATATTTTATTGAATGATTTACTTAGCGCTGATATAAAAATTTTCTGTGCATGCAAAGGGGAACTCCCTTTGTCACCAAAGAGTTAAAAATCTCTGTAATGTGCCCAAGAAAGGCATCCTAACAATGCCGTTTATGATCTGTTTGGCACGCATTACTTTACTGCTATCAGACTCAGTTTCCATGTCTATAAAATGGCTTAATAACAGGACCTACCTCATGGAGTTGTTGTTAAGATTAAATCAGATTATTTCATATAAAGTATATGGCATTGTCTAGCATATGGTAAGAGTTCTATAAATGTTAGCTATTACATTATTGCCTGCCACGACTTCATGCCAGTCACAGGGAAGGAATACAATGAGAAAAAGTCCCTGATCTATATATTATCTGATTAAAATAATAATAATTAATAAATAATTAAATACAAAATAAAATAACAATAATAAACCATCAGCCTAAAATATCTGCATAACATGTAAAAACCCTGTTTTTACCCTCAGATTTCTTTTTTTTAATTTATTTTTTTATTATTAATATATATTATTTGCCCCAGGGTACATGTCTGTGAATTGTCAGGCTTACACATATCACAGCACTCACCATAGCACATACCCT
>JAQQSY010006880.1:0-10794 GCA_028646535.1 Procyon lotor
AGAAGCTTTTTATCTTGATGAAGTCCCAAAAGTTCATTTTCACTTTTGTTTCCTTTGCCTTTGGAGACATGTCCTGAAAGAAGTTGCTGTTCTAGAATTTTATATAACAAATCAGATAGTATGTACTCTTTTGTGTCTGGCTTCCTTTATAATGTTTTTAAGATTCATTCATGATATTGTGGAGTGTATGTGTGTGTTGTTATTGAGTCCATTGTATGAATTTATACTTTTAAAATTTATCTGTGGATGGCTATTCGAGGGTATTTCTAGTTTTTGCACACTGTGAATTAAAGCTTCTAGGAGCTATTATACTGTTTGTGAATATCTGTTTTCTTTGGAGTAAATATCTAGGAGGAGAATTGCTGGTAAGTACATGATTAACCAAATTGTTTCCTAGAGTGGTGGTGTCATTTTGGACTCACACCAGCAATCAGTCTATGATGGTTCCAGTGGCTCCATATTCTCATTGCAACACTTTGCATTGTTGGTCTTTTTTAACTGTTCTGTTGGTTGTGAAGTGGTATTTCATTATGGTTTTGATTTGCAATTCCCTAATGACTAATGATGTGAAATATTTTTTCATGTGCTTCTATTTCATATATCTTTTTTGATAAATGTATGTTTGAGTCTTCTGCCCACTATATGTGTAACTTAAAAAACATAAGAGTTCTTCACATATTCTGAATTCATTTTTTATGTCTTAACAATTTTTCCCTAATCTGTGGCTTATCTTTTATTTTCATTAAGTGTATTTTGAGGAAAAGTTTTAAGTTTGAATGAGATTCAATTTAGCAATCTTTTCTTTTATAGCTAATGCTTATCATGTCTTGAGTAGCCTTGCCTACTACACCAGGGACATGGGAATATTTCCAATGATTTACCTCTAGCAGTTTTATAATTTTTGATTTTATGCTTAAGTCTGTGATCCATCTTGAGTAAATTTTAGTGTATTGCTTAAGATAGGAGTCAAGAATGAACTTGTGGGGCACCTGGGTGGCTCAGTCGTTAAGCGGCTGCCTTTGGCTCAGGTCATGATCCTGGAGTCCTGGGATCGAGCCCCGCATCAGGCTCCCTGCTCTGTGGGAAACCTGCTTCTCCCACTACCATTCCCTCTGCTTGTATTCCCTCTCTCGCTGCGTTTCTCTCTGTCAAATAAAATAAAAAAATCTTTAAAAAAAAAAAAAAAAAAGAATGAACTTGTACTATATGGGGACTGTATTGTATTATATTGAGGTCAGAATTTTCTAGTAGTATTTGTAAAAAGAATATGATTTCCCTAATGAAAGCTTAATTATATATGTGAGTCTATCTTAGATCAAAGGAAAGAAAATAAACCAATCTGTGTGTTCTTCACATATACCACACTGACTTGATTATTATAGCTTTGTAGTAAGTCTTGAAAGCAGGTTATAGAATTCTTTCAACTTTGTTCTTTTTCAAAATTGTTTTGACTGTCCAGTGTTCTTTGTATTTCTAAATAAAATCTTAGAATTAGCTGGCCATACCTGAGATTTTTGACTAGATGAATTTGGGCAGATTTTGCAACTTTACAATATTGAATCTTCGAATTCATGAATAAGGTTTATTTTTCCTAAATTAATTTACCGTTTTCAGTTTCTCTCTGTGATGATACTTTGCAGTGTAGAAATCTTGTATATTTTTGTTAAATATATTCTAACGTATTTTGGTTTTAGATGATATTTTAAATGGTATTTTTAATTTTAATTTTCTATTTTCCTACTATGTGTAAATGCAATTAATTTTGGATATGGAGCTTGTATCTCATGTCTTTGCTAAATTTTCTTATTTTTAGTAGATTCCTCAGGGGTTTCTATGTAAATAATCATGGTGTCTGTTCCTATAGCCTAAACTTAATGCTTTTTACCTTTTTGTCTTTATACTGGCTAGAACCTCTGGTACAATGTTGAAAAGAAATCCTAAAAATGGATCAACATGTCCTATTCCTAATTGTAAAGATATTTAATATTTCATTATATTAGCTATGAGATTTTTTTTTTAAAGATTTTATTTATTTATTTGACAGAGAGAAAGAGATCACAAGTAGGCAGAGAGGCAGGCAGAGAGAGAGGGGGAAGCAGGCTCTCCAAGGAGCAGAGAGCCCGATGCGGGGCTCAATCCCAGGGCCCTGAGATCATGACCTGAGCCGAAAGCAGAGGCTTTAACCCACTGAGCCACCCAGGCACCCCATTAGCTATAAGATTTTTATAGGTATGTTTTTTCAGACTCAGAAAATCCCCTTTAATTTGCTGAGAGAGAAACATTTTTAAACAGAAATGATTGTTGATTTTGGTCAAGTGCTTCTCTGCATCTATTGTGATCATGGTTTTTTTCCTTCTTTATTCTGTTAATGTAGTGTACTTGAATCAATTAGTTTAGGTATTGTACCAATCTTGCATTCCCAGGATAAACCTCAGTGGGTCATGATATATTACCATTTTATATATTGATTTAATTTCTATTTGTTTAGAATTTTTGTGCCTACATTAGTGAAGGTGTTGGTAAATTCTTTTAAGGATTTATCAGGATTTTGCTAGACTTACAAAATGAATTGGGAAGCAAATATTTTTGAAAGTGTAGGAGTATTTGTAAATTAATATGGTTAATAAGATTTTCTAGTTCTTGGTTTAGTAAGTTGTGTCTTCAAAGTAATTTGTCCATTTTACCTAAATAGTCAAATTACTGTTTAGCTTGACGTTCATAATATAACCTCATTTCCTATGACTGTAAGATCTATAATGATGCAGAGAATTTGTCCTTTCTCTCTCTCTCTCTCGATTAATCTAGCCTTAAATTTATCAACTTTATTAACCTTGTAAAAAACTATTTTCTTCAGTGATTTCGTTAGCTATTATCAATCATACTGATGTCTTCTGTTATTTCCATTATTTTGCTTACTTTAGTTTTAGTTTAGTTTTAGTTTGTTTTCATTTCTATGTTCTTAAAGCATAAAATAAATGATCTGTGCTTTAATCTTCTCTACCGCAAACATTAAGGCTAAAAAGTTTCCTTTGAGGACTGCTTTAGTCATGTATTAATTTTAATATGTTGTAATTATTCCATTAAATATGTTTTTAAATTTTCTTTGTAATATCTTCTTTGACCCATGGGTATTAGATGTTTATTGCTTCATTTTCAAATACATGTATATTTTGCTATATATAGTATTACTGGTTTATAATTTAATGTTATGGTCAGACCATATAATCTTAGTGATTTCAGTCCTTGAATTTGTTAAAAACCTTTTTCTATGATCCAGCATAGGGTCCATCTTTGTGAATGTTTCACATGAACTTGAAAATGTATTCCATAGTTATTAGTGGTAGAGTTCTGTAAATGTTGATTTTGATAGTGTTGGTCTAATCTAGGTTTTTTTCCTATTTCTCTCATTAGTTACTAAGAAAGGAATGTTGTAATCTCTAACCATAATTATTGATTTGCCTATTTCACTCTTTGATTTTTGACAGGTATCACTTCCTATAATTTGAATAAACGTAATTTAGAACCGTCTGTCTTCCAGGCGAAGTGATCTTTTTATTATAAAATTTCTCTCTCTCCTTCTGGTAATATTCTTGAAGTTAACATTGTGTAATACTCCAGCTTTTAAAACATTAAAACTCCAACTTTCTTATACTTAGTGTTTCCATGGTATATCTTTTTTCAAATCTTTGAATTTTAATCTGATAGTATTTTTATAGTCAAAGTACGATTCTTAGAAACATCATATAATTAAATAGGTCTTGCTTTTTTTGGCCCCGTCTGACTATGGGTGTTCGTAGTAATTTCATGTTGGGCAGAAGTGCAGGTCTTTGTCATCCTTCTACATTTTAAGCAGAAGTGGAACTCAGATGGGCTAATTCTTAATTTTTACTTAGCTTAGAGATTACCTTAACAGGACATCACTCATGATCCTCTCAGATATGGTTAGGTATCCTTTATTCATGCTCCGATGGTGCCGTGCCCCTCTCCCACCAGTAGCATTGTATCACGTGCATTATAATAGTCTGTTACACATACTTGACTGGAAACATTTTGAGGAGCAGCTCATTTTTGTTTAATGTTGTATCCTTGATATGTATGTGCCCCGGCCTAGAGGATGGGCTGAATTTATAATAGCTGAATAAATGGATAATGAATGTGTGCCTTAAGAGATGTAAATTAAGCATATAAAATTCAGTATATGTGTACGTATCTGCAAGCTTGTGAGTATGTGTGTAATTTTTTTTAGATCAGAGGTAAGAGGAGATGTTACAGAAGACATCAAAGAAGAGATAAAAATATTAATTGGGCCATGCAGTATGAATAAAATAATCAGGCACAGATGGAATAAGATGTATCAAAACATTCCAGAATTTCCCTTAGAATGCAGTAGTTTCTTAAAAACTGTCCTAGGTTCTATGAAGGCAGACACCAAGTCTGTATTGTTTATTGCTATATTCCTGGAGTCCAGGACAAATCCTGGCACAATGTGGGTTTTCTTTCTCCCTCTAAAATCCATCTATCCACTTAACACACATTCATGTGTATATATAAATATGAGCAAATGTAATTTTAAATGAATAAATATTAGGGGTAGGAAATCTGCAATTACCTTCTGTTATTCAGGAAAAAACTGAGGTTCGTAGATGTGACATCGCTTGTCCAAGGACACACAGCAAGTGAGGAGCAGGAACAGGACTTGAAAACTCCTTAATCATCACTTGTTTTCTTTCACCTTAACATGTCTCTTGTCGTCAGCTTCACGGAGAGAATCCTGTTACAATACTAATATTGGCTTTGGATTTCACTTCTGATTTTGATGGAGTATTAGGAACTAGATTTAGCCTCCCACCTGAAAGAACCAAAAAACTGTTTAAAATCTATTAGATGATGGCTTTCAAGATACTATGCGTCAAAGAACAGTGATTCCTGAGAGACTGGAAAGAGATGAGGTCAGCCCTAAAATTGCCTCAGCTTACTGCCCTGAGAGAGCCACTGGGTAGTGGTGCAGAGAGAGAGAGAGAAATCAGGGGGAGGCCAATGTGGGGAGACACCAAGAGCTAAGGAGACAGAGTTGTGAGTATGAAATGACTGAGGTGTCCAGCGTTAATAGGACAGAGGACTGAAGAGGAGAGAAATACATGGAGAGAATTCCGAAGATCTGCAGAGGGTTGTATTTGACTCTTTGGAGAGAATTGTTCAGCATGAGTGTGATGCAGCCACCTGAGGCAGGGGAAGAATAATTCAAAAGCATTAGAGGGGAAAACGCCAGGTGTGCACAAATGTACCAGGAAAAGTGCTTGTTCTCACCTTACTGGAAAACCTAACAATTCATAGTAACTCAGTGGAGTATACCGAAGGGTTGTGCCTCAGTAGTGAGGAATAATTAGCCCCAGAGTGGGTGTTACTGTTACTCTCTAATCATAAAAGCAACATCCCAAAGGATCAAATTGACTCCAAGTAACTGAAACGTATCTGAGACGATGCTAATGAAAATTTATAGCAATACAAAAATATCCAGCGCTCAATGAGGTAAAATTCATAATTCTGGTATCTGGTTAAAAAAAAAAAAAAAGAAATCACTATGTGTTCAAAGGAGAATACAACCCATAAAAGGAAAAAAATCAAAAGTGACCCACAACTAACACAGATTTAGATGATGAGGATTTTAAGACCGTTATAAAGGTGTTCCACGCATTCAAAAATTCGATAGAGAAATGGAAGATATAAAAAAGAATCACACTCAGCTTCTAGAGATACAAACCACCGTATGTATAGTGAAAAATATACAGGATGAAAATAACGACAAATTATACATTGCAAAAGAATAAAGTAAATGAACTTCACCTAGCAGTAGAAACTATCCATAATGAAATACAGAGAGGAAAATGTAAAAACATTGTCAGAATATCAGTGAGCTGTGAGACAACTTCAGATTGTCTGTTTATGTGTAATTGCAGTCCCTGAAGAAAAAGTGAGGGGAGATAGGAAAATTTTTGAAGATATAATGATTTCACCCTCCCCCAAAATCCCAAAATTGATGAAAACGATGAACTGATCGATCCATGAAGCTCAAAATTGCTAAGCATGAGAAACATGAAGAAAACTATACACAGGCAATTCATAATCAAATTGCTCAAGAACAATGATAAAGGGAAAAGCTTCAAACGATGAGAGAGAATAAGACATTATAAACAGAGGGACAAAGATGAGAAATACAGCAAATTTCCTATCAGAAATAATTCAGGTGAAAGGATAGTGGAGCAAGATCCTGACAGTTCTGAAAGAAAACCTGTCAACCTAGATTTCTACACTCAGAAAAAATATATTTAAAAAAACAAAAGATAATGACTTTTCAGACAAAATCTGGAAGAAATAATTATCAGCAGACTTGTACTGTAGGAAATATTAAAATAAGCTCCTCAGATAGAAGGTAAATGTTGGATACTGGATGAAAATATATACAAAGGAATGAAGAGTATCAGATATGACCATGGTAATTACATGGATAAATATAGATATTCTTTAATTTTGAAAATTAAAAAAAAAAATCCAGTATAGTTAACATACATTGTTAATAGTCTCAGGTGTCCAATATACTGATTGAGTAAGTTTATACATTACTCAGTGCTCATCATGATAAATGTACTCTTAATCTTCTCACCTATTTAACCCATCCCCTCCTCCTACCTTCCCTTGGGCAACCATCAGTTTGTTTTCTTTTCTTTCTTTTTTTTTTTTTTTAAGATTTTATTTATTTATTTGACAGAGTTCAAGTAATCAGAGGAGCAGGCAGAGGAGGGAGAGAGAGAAGCAGGCACTCCATCGAGCAGAGAGCCCAATGTGGGGATCTATCCCAGGACCCTGGGATCATGACCTGAGCCGAAGGCAGCCACTCAACTGACTGAGCCACCCAGGCACCCCAAGTTTGTTTTCTGTAGTTGAGTCTGTTTCTTGGTTTGTCTCTTTTTTTCTTTGCCCTTTTGCCTTGTTTCTTAAATTCCACATGAGTGAAATCCTGTGCTATTTATCTTTCTCTCATCAATTTATTTCACTTGGCATTATACCCTCTAGATCCATCCATGTTGTTGTAAATTGAAAGATTTCATTATTTTTTATGACTGATTAATATTCCATTGTGTATATATAACACATATTCTTTATTCATTTATTGATTGACATGGACTGCTTTCATATCTTGGCTATTGTAAATAATGCTGCATTAAACAAAGGGGTGCATATATCTTTTTGAATTAATGTTTTCATATTCTTTGGGTAAATACAAGTAGTAGAGTTACTGGATCATAGGGTAGTCCTATTTTTAATTTTTTGAGAAAACTCCATATTGTTTTCCACTGTGGCTGCACCAGTTTGCATTCCCACCAACAATACATGAGAGTTTCTTTTTCTCTACATCCTCACCAGTGCTTGTTGTTTGTTGCGTTTTGATTTTGGCCATTCTGACAGGTGTGAGGCAATACCTCATTGTGGTTTTGATTTGTATTTCCTGATGGTTAGTGATGTTGAGCATCTTTTCATGTGTCTGTTGAGTATCTGTGTTTCTTTAGAAAATCTGTTCTTGTCTTTGGCCTGATTTTTAATTGGATTTTTTTTTTTTTTTTTTTTGGTGTTGTTTAAGTACTTTATGTATTTTGGATACTAACCCTTTATTGGATCGGTCATTTACAATCATCTTCTTCAATTTAGTAGGTTGTCTTTTAGTTTTCTTGTTTCCTTTGCTGTGCTGACTTTTATTGTCAGCAAATGAACTGCCAGCAGTTCATTTTGGGTTTTGTTTCTCTTGCCTGAGGAGGCATATCTAAGAAATGTTGCTAAGAAATTAGTTTGTTTCTAGTGTTCTCTTCTAGGATTTTTATGGTTTCAGGTCTTAAGTTGAGGTCTTTAATCTATTTACATTTTTTTGTATATGGTGTGAGAAAGTGACCCAGTTTCATTCTTTTGCATGTTGCTATCCAATTTTGCAACACGATTTGTTGAAGAGACTACCCATTGCATATTCTCATCTCCTTTGCCAAAGATTAATTGGCCATCTAATTATGGATTATTTCTGAGCTTTATATTCTGTTCTGTTGATCTGTGTCTATTTTTTTTTTGACAGTACCATATCATTTTGATTACTACAATTTTGTAGCATATCTTGATATGTGAGATTATGATACCTCCAGTTTTGTCCCTTTTCAAGATTATTTTGACTATTTGGGGTCTTTTGTGGTTCCATAAAAATTTTAAGATGATTTATTCTAATTCTGTTAAAAAATGCTATTGGTATTTTGATAGGGATTGCATTAAATCTGTAGGTTGCTTTGAGTAGTATGAACATTTTGACAAATTTTTCTTTGAATCCATAAGCATGGAATATCTTTCCATTTGTCTTCAATTTCTTTTATCAATGCTTTATAGTTTTTAGAGTACAGGACTTTCACCTCCTTGGTTAAGTTTATTCCTAGTTATTTTATTATTTTTGGTGCAGTTACAAATGGGATTATTTTCTTAATTTCTCTGCTATTTATAGTGTATGGAAATTAAATGGATTTCTATATATTCATTTCATAACCTGCAGCCTTACTGAATTAATTTATTCTAGTAGTTTTTTGGCGTAGTCTTTAGGGCTTTCTATATATTGTGTCATCTGCAAATAGTGGAAGTTTTACTTCTCTCTTACTGATTTGGATGCCTTTTATTTCTTTTCGTTGTCTGATTGCTTGCTAGGACTTCGAGCACTATGTTGAAAAAAAGTGATGAGAATGGACATCCTTGTTCTGTCCCTGACTACAGAGGAAAAGCTCTCTGTTTGTCCCTGGATGCTGGGACAGTATATGAGTATGCATATGTGAGTATACTGTTTGCTGTGTGTTTTTCATGTATAGCCTATATTATGTTGAGGTATGTTCTCTCTAAACTTTCTTGGTTGAGGGTTTTTATCATGTTGATATTGTACTTTGTCAAAGGCTTTTTCTACATGTGTTGAAATGATCATATGGTATTTATTTTTTCTCTTATTAATATGTTATATCAAATTGCTTTACTTGTGAATATTAAGCCACCCTTGCATCCTGGGAATAAAAATCACTTGATCATGGTGAATAATTTTTTAAAAATGTATTGTTGGAGTTTATTGACTAATAACTTGTTGAAGATTTTTGCATCTATGTTCGTCAAAGATACTGGCCTCTAATTCCGTGTGTGTGTTTCTCTTTTGTAGTGTCTTTATCTGATTTTGGTATTGTGGTAATGCTCGCCTCATAGAATAAATTTGGAGACTTTCTTTCCCCTTCAATTTTTTGGAATAGTTTGAGAAGAATAGATATTAACTGTTCTTTAAATATTTGGTAGATTTCACCTGTGAAGTCATCTGATCCTGGACTTCTGTTTATTGCGAGTTTTTGGTTACTGATTCAATTTCTTTGCCAGTTATTAGTCTGTTCAAGTATTCTGTTTCTTCCTTATTCAGTTTTGGGAGGTTATGTCTTTCTTGAAATTCATCCATTTTTTCCAGATTGTCCAATTTTATTGACATACAATTTTTCATTATATTCACTTACAAGCCGTCATATTTCCGTGGTGCTAGTTTTTATTTTTTCTCCATTTCTGATTTTATGTTTTTTTTTTTCTCAATGAGTCTGGCTAGTGATTTATTAATTTTGTTGATATTTTCAAAGACACAGCTTCTGGTTTCATTAATTTTTTTTAAAGCTTCTATTTCATTTATTTCTGCTCTAATCTTTATTATTTCCCTCTTTCTGCTGGCTTTGGGTTTTGTTGTACTTTTTCTAACACTTAAAGGAGCTTTGTTAGGTTTGTTTGAGATTTTCCTTGCTTCTTGATATAGGCCTGTAATGCTATTAACTTCTCTTTTAGAACAGCTTTGGGTGCATCCCAAAGATTTTTGGATCCTTGTGTTTTCATTTTTATTTGTTTCCATGTGTTTTTCTATTTCCTATTTCTTGATTGACCCATTTAAATTGCATGTAATCTAACCTCCATGCATTTGTGTTGTTGCCAGATTTTTTTTTGTGGTTGATTTCTTGTTTCATAGTGTTGTGGTTGGATAAGATGCATGGTATGACGTCGACCTTTTTGAAGTTGTTGAGACTTGTTTTTTGGCCTTATATGTGATCTATTCTGGAGAATGTTCCATGTGTACTTGAAAAGAATGTATATTCTATTGTAAGGTAGAATGTTTTGAATATATCTGTTAGATCCATCTGGTCCAATGTGCCATTCAAAGCCATTGTTTCCTGTTTTAATTTTCTGTTTGATCTACTCATTGATGTAAGTGGGGTTTTAAAATCCCCTACTGTTATTGTATTACTATCAATTACTTCCTTTGTTTCTAGCTGTTTTATGTATTTGGGGTGCCCCAAGTTGGATGCATAAATATTTACAATTGTTATATCTTGTTGGATTGTTCTCTTTATGATTTTATGCGGTCCTTCTTTGTCTCTCATTTGTCTTTGTTTTAAAGTCAGTTTTGTAAGTGTTGCTACCCTGGCTTACTTTTCGCTTCTCTTTGCATGATAAATGCTTCTCTGTCCCTTCACTTTTTTTTTTTTTTTATCCCTTCACTTTTATTTTTGTTTTTTTTTTTTTTTTAAAGATTTTATTTATTTGACAGAGAGAAACACAGCGAGAGAGGGAACACAGGCAGAGGGAATGGTAGCGGGAGAAGCAGGCTTCCCGCAGAGCAGAAAGCCCGATGCGGGGCTCGATCCCAGGCCCCTGGGATCTGACCTGGGCCGAAGGCAGACGCTTAACGACTGAGCCACCCAGGCGCCC
>JAQQSY010006881.1:0-10793 GCA_028646535.1 Procyon lotor
TCAGATTGCACATTGCAACTAAAAAGTACCACTTACACCGAGCTGGTGTAACATCAAAGAAGAACATCTGCAATGATCTGAAGAAACTATTAAAATACCTGCATCTCCACTTTCCAACTACATTATCTATGTGAGGCCACATTTCTTCATATACCTCAACCAGAGACTGAATACAGAAGCAGATATGAGAACCCTGATGTCTTGTAGTTAAGCCAGACGTTAAAGAAATTTTTAAAACGCAAAACATTATGGAGCTCCTGGGGCACCTGAGTGGTTCAGTGGGTTAAAGCCTCTGCTTTCAGCTCAGGTCGTGATCTCAGGGTCCTGGGATCGAGCCCCACATTGGGCTCTCTGCTTAGCGGGGAGCCTGTTTCCCCTTCTCTCTCTGCCTGCTTGTGATCTCTCTCTCTCTCTCTGTCAAATAAGTAAATAAAAAAAAAAAAAGAAAAAAAACATTATGGGGCTCCTGGCTGGCTTTCAGCAGAGCGTGTGACTCTGCTTTCAGGGTCGTGAGCTCGAGCCCCATGCTGGGTATAGAGGTTGCTAAAAAAATTAAATAAAAACTTAAAAATAAAATGTAAAGCAATGTCTTTCTTCTCAAAACAAAGCACTTTTTGAAAAATGTAGTTATTTTTCATAAAAATGTTATTTATGTTGAGTAATGAGTATTATTTTACAACAAATTAATAGATATCTTAACATTAGTTTTTATTCCTGATTAAATAAATACCCACAGGTGTAACAGAAGCTCTTTGGGGCCCTCAATAACTTATAAGAGCATTAAAGGAGTGCTGAGACTGAAAAGTTTGATGAACCACTGGCTTAGAAGATATTAAAAGTACAGGGTGAGAAGTAAGGCTGGACAGATAAACTGGGATCCAGTACGAAGGCCACTATGCTGCAGTAAGGAGTCTGGACTTGATCTTGAGGGCACCGGGGAGACCCAAGGATGCAGCCCCTTACTACAGAAAGTAGGTCAGGGTTGGCAGAATAAAAGCATGGACACTGCTTAGCGGTGACAGCGAACCCAGTGACCGTCCTCCCAATATTTATTCTATCCTCTGCTCTTCCCCACAAGGCTCTTCAATGCCCTGTGGTCTGGGGACCTGACTCCAGCTCCAGGAGTGAGCAGAACCTGACTGGTCCGAGCCAGTTTTAATCTCTTGGTTATCAGTGGTTGGTTCAGGGAGGGCGACTTTCGGACATGGTCTCCAGCACCCCCTTGTGCAATGCCCTCTCCCCTTGAGTGTGGGCTGGACCTTGTGACTTGCTTCTAATGAACAGGATGAGGAAAGTGACAAGAAGGTCACGTGTGAGATTAGATTACGAAGCACTGGCTGCTGTCTCGCTGGCACTCTCCTTGCTGATGAAGCTCACCGGCACCATGGAGCTGCCCTAGGGAGAGGCTCATATGTCAAGAAACCTAGGGGCCCTCGGCCAAAGTTAGGGAGGAACTAAATCCTGCCAACAACTACTGATAAGCCTGGAAGGGGACCAACCCCCAGCTCCAGCTGAGCCTCAAAATAATTTGAGCCGCTAACACCTTAATCACAGCTTCGGAGAGACCCAGGGATGGAGGACTTAACAAGTTATGCCTGTCTGGACTCCTGATCCAGGGAAAATACCAGATAATAAATGCTGTTTGAAGCCACTATGTCTTGAGGTAATTTGTTACATGGCAATAAATGATACAGCAGGCCCAAGCCAATGCGTGCACAGTCCTCCTGTCATAAGATTAGTAACCTCTACTTCGCAGCCCCGTGGATCAAGAAGGGAAGCTCCAAGTGTTCTGGAGTCCGCCCTTTTCTGCCTCAGGCTTTGAACTGTCAGGAGCGAGGATGTTGTCCGAGAGCCTCTGGAAGTAAAGGGGGCCCCAGAACTTCGTGGGTTCCTCCTAAGAACCTCTTCCTCTTCTCTCCTTCCTTCACCAACTTACAACCACAACACCATCTGCCTCGAGACCATCAAACCTTTTCTCCTTCTGGCCTATACTGACTGCAGTCACCAAAGATGGGCTCCTGGGCATCTGTCACTTCCTAGATGCTCACCCCCAGTCAGCTTTGTCCATGTTAGTTTGTGACTTCATCTCTTAAACTCTTCTGCCTCCTCCCAGACTCCTTGATCTCTTCCACCAGGCCCCTTGGAAATCACAATCAGCCACTAGCAAATCTCTCGTATTCCCAATTTGCATTTCTCGGTTATTCTGCCCCCTAATTTGTTCTAACAGAAACCTGGTTCTCCCTGGGGACTGTGCTGCTGCTTCTGCTGCAACCCTCACATGGCAGCTCTCGTACCTCGGGCCCGGGGGCAGGGAAGGTGTCCTTCCTGATCGTCACCACTGTTTCTAAGCCCTTCCTCCTCCTCTTGTGCTCTCCTCGGACCACCTAGTCCTCCCAGCTCTGAACCTCAATACTGTGAACTGCCACCCCTCCTGTCACCTCCATGCCGCCTGGGTTACTCCTTACTCCCGCTGTCATTCAGGATCATAACCACTGGGAAGTCTCTCCATGTCAACTGTCTTTCCAAAAACCTGACCTCTCAGTGCCTTCATTTTCTCTCCTCCAGAGATCTTGTCCTCCACCCCACTTCAGTCACTCGTCCCCCATGGCTAGTTCTTAGGCACGTGTTTCTCAACCCCTGGAAGTACAGGAGTCCCCCCAGATCTGCAGTTTCACTTTCTTTGGTCAGCTGTGATCGGGAAGCAGACGATCTTCCTTCTGACTTTCCTTCCATCAGAAGGTCAACAGTAGCCTACGTCACAGGGGCTATGTCATTCTCCTCACTTCATCTCATCCTGTAGGCGTTCTGTCATCTCCCTTCATCAACCACAGCAAGAAGGGTGAGTGCCGCACAGTTACATATTTTGAGAGAAGTCACTCTCACTTAACTTCTATTACAGTTGTTCTATTTTATTATGAGCGATTGTTGTCAATGTCTTCCTGTGCCTAACTTAAACATTAAGCTTTCTCATAGGTGCATACACATAGATAAAAATATAGTATATAGGGCGCCTGGGTGGCTCAGTTGGTTAAGCGACTGCCTTCAGCTCAGGTCATGATGATCGAGTCCCGCATCGGGCTCCCAGCTCCATGGGGAGTCTGCTTCTTCCTCGGACCTTCTCCTCTCTCATGCTCTATCTCGCTCTCCCTCTCTCAAATAAATAAATAAAATCTTTAAAAATATATATGTATATAGTATATATGGGGTTTGTGCTATCTATGATTTCAGGCATCCGCTGGGCTCTGGAAATGTATCTCCTGCAGATAAAGGGGAACACCTGTATTTGCAAACATGGTTTGAAGTCACTGTTTTAGGGGCAAAATTATGAAAGCGTTTTTGGTTGTCATAAGAACTTGGGGGCTATCTGGCATTTTATGGGCGGGCGTCAACGGACCTGTGCCGTGAACGCTCCCCCCCCAGTGAAATGTCCCACCCCAGTACCAGCCCCCTGCAGGGCAGACCCCCACAGCTCTTCCGTAACCTGATGAGACACCTCACTCTTCCATCACCACTTGTCTCCAGCTCTCTCTTTAGCTAGGACTCTGCCTCCAATAATCCTTTGATGCTCAAAATCTGTTGCCCCACTCCCTTCCTCATACCTTTTTTTCTCCTTCCAAACGTATTTTGGGTTCAATGACCCATCACTGTAACTGCTCCCTTCCTTGCACAAAATCCATTTCCTGCCTCTATCCCCCTTCACTCTACCCCGGGCAAACCCAATTCTAGCTACACTCAGTTCTCTGCTTTTCTGTGGGTGCGCAGTTGAATATGCCCGGAGAGGCTCACACGCCCATCCGAGACTGTTGTTACTTTAAATCATGACCACTAACCTCAAGTGAGCCCTCACTTCATTGCCCAAGTCTACTCACTCTTCTCTTCTTCTAAGTGACTACTTTGTCCCATTTCCTCTTGAAACTTCCAACACTGCTCCCTGTTACCAACTCTCAAATGCTGACCTCACTTCCTAAGAAAACAGAAGCAATCCGATGAGAACTTTTACAAGCTCTCACCTTACGTACCCACTTACCTGTCTTCCCTCCCACTTCAGCCCGTGAACCAAGGTGACCTCCCCAGATGTGCTCTAGATCTTATGCCTCCTTGTCTTCTGAAGAGCACTGCTTTGGCATTTCTTTCCTACATTATCATTCTGTGCTCATTCCTCATGTAAATCATTCTTACTAGCACATGGGCTGTAAATTTTCCCATCAAGAAAAAAAACTCCTCTTGACTCTCTCGGACCAAGACTATTAAGTATTTGAAAAGAAGTTTTAAGATGAGTCTACTAGCCCTACAAGGCGTTGGGACTCATTCTACAGCCACTATAACTAAGAGAAGTATGGTCCTGACCAAAGGAACATACCAGAGAACCCAGAGAACAAGCCATGGCTGTGAGAGATGACACTGCAGGTCAGAGAGGGAAGGAGGGACAATTTAATAAATGATCCCAGCTCCAATGGTTATTCTGTGGGGAAAAAAGGCAATAGTCCTACCTCATATTATATCCCCAAATCAATTCCCGATGGATTAAACACAAAAATGTTAAAAACAAAACTATACAAATTTAAAAGGAAATACAGGAGAGTATCTCTAATCTTGGGAAAGGGATAGGTTTCTTACACAAGACAGAAGAACGCTAACCAGAACAAGAAAAGTTTGAGACATTTGATTACTGTAGAGAAAGTCTGTTCACCAAAAGGTATCATAAAAAAAAAATATATATCAGACAAACTGCAGGTGTGGAGAAGATATGTACAACGCACATGACCGACCATACTAGTCAGAATCCAGAATATATAAGGGAGTCCTACAAATCAGTCACCAAAAATAGTCCAATAGGAGAATGGGCAGAAATACAAAATCAAGGAGATGCCCAGAAGAAACCTGGATGGTAGATAAACAAGTGAAAAGAAGCTCAACCTCACTATTCATCAAAGAACTGCACATTAAGACTACATTTCCAGTCACAATCATAGGCAAAATTTTAAGGTCTGACAACGACACGTAAAAGGAAAGCCGTACGCTGACGGTGGGAGTGTGAACTGGCCCAGATACTTAGGGGTGTCCTTGGAAATTCTCTCCTAAAGTTAGCAACCGTGAGCTCCTGAGTGGGCCTGGCCAGCCCTCGTGGACCCTGAAGACCCGCCAGCATCTGTCCGCGAGGAGGTGAATGGGAGGGTGTTCCCAGCAGTGCAGTTCAGAATTGCAAAAACCTGGAAACAACCAACACATCCATCGAGAGGAGACTGAATTAAGTGTGCTGTATTCATAAGGTTGAGTCTTTTTTTTTTTTTTAAAGATTTTATTTATTTATCTGACAGAGAGATCACAAGCAGGCAGAGAGGCAGGCAGAGAGAGAGGAAAGCAGGCTCCCCACTGAGCAGAGAGCTCGATGTGGGGCTCGATCCCAGGACCCTGAGATCATGACCTGAGCCGAAGGCAGAGGCTTTAACCCTCTGAGCCACCCAGGCGCCCCATAAGGTTGAGTCTTGCACAGCAGTGGAGAGTTCACAAGCTGTTCCGCACACAACCGTGTGAGGGACTCCTGGAAGCACACTACTAAGTGAACGTCACTGTTGTTTAAACAGCTCGAAAATGAGCAAAATTAAACAATGTATTATTTAAGTATATACCTATGTGTTAGATATGAGCTAAAATTCTGAAAATGAAAGGAAATAACACTAGTGATTATCTCTGGGTAGGAAGAAGATGGGACAAGGGAAGAGTATGGAATTAGATGCAAGTAATCGTTCTATTTTAGTTTTCAGGTTGAGTGGTAGGGTCACTGGTATTCACTAGGATACTATGTTTATTATATTTATAATATATATATTTTGTATATGACAAATATATTATTATTAAAAATGGGTTAAAGATAAAATGTTCTGACTTTCAGCAGAGTGGGTTTAGAGGGAACATACCTCAACATAATAAAGACCAGCTATGAAAAACCCACAGCTAATTAATACCCAATGGTGAAAAACTAAGAGCTGTTCCTTTAAGATCAGGAATAAGACTAGGATGTCCATTCTTGTCATTTTTACTTCATGTAGTACCAATGTCCTAGCCACAGCAATTGGACAAGAAACAAAGAAAAAAAAGGCATTCAAACCGGTAAGGAAAAAGTAAATCTGTCACTATCTGCAGATGATATGATATAGCAGATAGAAAACCCTAAAGACTCCACCAAAAAAACCATTAGAATAAATGAATTCAGTAAAGTTCTAAGATGCAAAATTAATACACAGAAATCTGTTGTTTCTACATACTAGTAACAAAGTAGCAGAAAGAGAAATTTAGAAAGTAATCCCATTTATAATTGCACCAGAAAGAATAAAATACCTAGGAAGGATCACTGATGAAAGAAATTGAAGATGACATCAATGTAAAGATATTCCATGCTCATGGACTGGAAGAACAAATATTCTCAAAATGTCTATACTACCCAGAGCAATCCACAGATGCAATGCAATCCCAATCATATTATGTAAGCATTTTTCACACAACTAGAACAAATAAATCCTAAAATCTGTATGGAACCACAAAAGATCCCAAACAGCCAAAGCAGTCTTGAGAAAGAAGAACAAAGCTGGAGGTATCACAATCCCAGACCTCAAGGTAGACTACAAAGCTACATTAATCAAAGAGTATATACGTGACAAAGGAGGGATGAGTACACAGTGGGGAAAAGACAGTCTCAATAAATGTTGCTGGGAACAGCTCCGTGCAAAAGCACGACAGCAGACCACACTCTTACACCACACACAAAAATAAACTCAAAATGGATTAAGGACCTAGATGTGAGACCTGAAACCATAAAAACCCTAAAAGAAAGCATAGGCAGTCATCCTGGACATGAGGCTTAACAAATTTTTCTAGATGTGTCTCCTCAGAAAAAGGAAACCAAAGCAAAAATAAACTATTGACACTTCACCAAAATAAAAAGCTTTTGTACAACAAAGGAAACCATCAACAAAATAACAAGCAACCTATGGATTGGGAGAAGATCACTGCAAATGATACATCTGATAAGGGGTTAATACCAATATATATACAGAATTCCTACAACTCAAAACCAGAAAAACCTGATACTCCTATTTAAAAAATGGGCAGAGGACCTGAATAGATATTTTTCCAAAGAAGACAGACAGATGGCCAACAGACACGTGAAAAAATATTCAACATCACTAGTCATCAGGGAAATGCAAATCCAAACCACAAGGAGATAACCTCAGACTGGTCAGAATGGTAATAGCAAAAGGACAAGCAGCAGGTGTTGGCGAAAACGTGGAGAAAAAGGAAACTTCGTGCACTAATTTACATTCCCATGTTGGTGGGAATGTAAATTAGTGCAGCCCTTGTGGAAAAAACAGTATGGAGGGTCCTCAAAAAATTAGTAGAACTACCACATGATCCAGTAATTCCACTAAAATGAAAACACTAATTCAAAAAGATATATGGGGGCGCTTGGGTGGCTCAGTCAGTTAAATGGCCAACTCTTGATTTTAGCTCAGGTCATCACTTCAGGGTCCTGGGGTCAAGCCCCACACTCATCAGGGAGACACTGAGGATTCTCTCTTGCTCTCTCCTTCAGCACTCCCCATCCCCCTACTCTCTCTCTCAAATAAATAAATCAATCTTAAAAAAAAAAAAAAGATCTATGCACTCTTACGTATACTGCAGCATTATTTATAATAGCCAAGTTGTGGAAACAAACTAAGTGTCCATCAATAGATGAATGGATAAAGAAGATATGGTGTGTACACACACACACACACACACACACACACACACACACACTGGAATATTACTCAGCCACAAAAGGAATGAGATCTTGCCATTTGTGACAACATGGATGGACCTAGTGAGTATTATGCTAAGTGAATTAAGTCTGACCAAGAAAGACAAATACCATATGATTTCACTTCTATGTGGCATCTAAACAAAATGAGACCCATAAATACAGAGCACAAACTGATGGCTACCACAAGGAGGAGGGCCAGGGACAGGCAAGATGGGTGCAGGGGAATGGGAGGTCTGGGCTTCCAGTTAGAACGAGCAAGTCACGGGACAAGGCACAGCAGAGGGAACACAGCGAATGGTACCATGACGGTGTCGTGTGTTGACAGGTGGCGGCCACGTTTGTGGTGAGCACAGTCCAAGTACAGACTTGTCAAGTCACCATGCTGTACACTGGAAACTAATGTCACGTGTCAACTATACTTCAATTTAAAGTGACCAAATGAATAAATGAATGATCTCAGGCTCCTTCTTTACATTCAGGCTCTTACCAGCTATGTGACCCTCTCCAGCCTGAATTTCCCCAGGTACAAACTGAAGATTAAATGTCCTGGGATTTGTGTGGCCATCAAATGAGACCACACACAGAGAGCACGTAGCACAGTGCATGGCCCACAGTAAGGTGTCAGCCAGCACTACCTGGGAGTCTGCTGCTGCTGCTACTTCGAATAGCAACAATTTTCTGAAGCGCTTTCAAGATATCAGAGTTGAAATGGTTTCATTAACCATTAGAAATATGGGTCTACAATGCAGGAGATACAGAGTAGGAAGTCATCAGTAATCTATAGTAGCTGAAACCATGAGAGTGGAGAAGATGGACACAGGGGAAGCTTCCAGAACAGTAGTATGCCAAGACGGATGGAAGGAAGGAGCTCTAGAAAGAGACCGAGAAGGAACTGGATGCAGAAGAGACTGGTGACCTGGAGGCCAAATCAGGAGGGAAGGTGGCTAGTGGCACTAAATGCTGCACAGGTAAAACAAATACTGAAGACGACCATGGATTTTGCAGTGGGAGGCTCGTCACAGACCTTTACAAGAGCAGTTTCCGTGAAATGGTGAAGAAGCAACAAGAGTGCAATGGAGGAAGGCATGAGTGGGTGAGGGAATGAACATTGGAGGAAAGAAACTCTATCAGGAAGTTTAGAGATGAAGAGAAAAGTGAAAAGAGTAGGATATGTGGGGGAAGGGAGGCCCAACACTGTTTCTAGGCGGAGGGAAAAGAAGATAAAGATCCGGGATGACAGGTGACCACTGACTAGGTGAGGGTTTGGAGAAAGAAGACGATACTCTGGACCCAGAATAATGCTTCTCAGACTTTCACGTGCATATGAGTGACCTGGGGGGTTAGTTAAAATGACTCTGATGGGGAAGGTCTGGGGTTGGGCCTGGGATTCTGCGTCTCTAACGAGCCTGCAGGTGATACTGGTCCTACTTGCCCACAGACCACACTCTGAGCAGGATGGGTGGAGACCACCTCTTCCTTTGTCACAGAAATGCAGACAGAAGGGAGATCATCAAGGGAGACAAGCTGTGAGGGTGTAGCTGGACGCACGTTGAAGCCAGCTGGATGAAGACGGCAGGTGCGACAAAAAGAAAATCAAACAAGGCAGGCACTCAAGCCTTTGGTGACTGTTAACAGGACTGTACCCAGAAGGACTAGCAGCAAAGGTAACGACAGAGGACTCTACTGGAAAGAGGTCACGAGAACGATACACAGAGGACAGAGGAAAGCTGAGCGGCTAAGAGGGATGAGCGAACTATGAGAATCATAACTGAGGAGTATTTCTGGATAACTGCACGAAGGAGGGGTGAGAGGTAAACTGTACTGACAAGAACAGTCAAGCACTCAGCTGAAACCGGAATCTCACAGAAGAACAATAATAATGTATTTTGTGGGTTACTGGTTTCAAAATGACTTTCCACTGTCCAATTAGTCTTCACAGAGAAAAGACTAACAGAAAATGACCAGGGGCAAAATGTGCCTTCACTAACACTTTTAAGTTAATAGAGGTTCACAAAAGTTAAGATCAAAGGCATCCAGATGGCCACCAGACACATGAAAAAATGCTCAACACCTCTTATCATCAGGGAAACGCATACCAAAACCACAGTGAGATATCACTTCGGACCTGTCAGAATGGCTGGAATCAAAAAGGTAAGAGGTAACAAGTGTTGGCAATGATGCGGAAAAAGGAAACCGTGGCGCACTGCTGGTTTTCTAAGTGTTTATAAGCTGGTGAAGCCACTGTGGAAAATACTAGGAGGGTCCTTACAAGGTTAGAAATACTGGCAATTCCACTTCTGGCTATTTATCTGAAGAAAATGAAAACACCAATTTAAAGAGATCTATGCATCCCTATGTTCACTGCAGCACTATTTACAACAGCCAAGATACGGAAGCAGCCCACGTGTCCAGCGATAGATGATGGATAAAGATGTGGTGTAGACGTACAATGGAAGATTACTCAGCTGTGAGAAAGAATGAGAGCTCACCATCCGTGACCACATGGATGGACCTAGAGGGTATCATGCTAAGTAAAACAAGTCAAACAGAAAGACAAATACCATCTGACTTCATTCATGTAGAATCTAAAAAACAAAACAAAACACAGAGTCCCAGATATAGGAGACAGATTTTGGTTACCACCGAGGGAGGGGTTGAGGAGTGGGTGAAATGGGTGAACCAGGTGAAGGGGACTGGGAGATACCGACCTCCAGTGATACAGTTAAGTCGGTCACTGGGATGCAAAGGCCAGCATAGGAAACAGAGACAGTAATACTGTAGTAACTTGGTATGATGATGGACTGGAACCAGACTATCACGGTGAACATTCAGTAATGTCTAAATGTGGACTCACTGTTGTGTATCTGAAAGTCATACAACTTTGTATGTCAACTACACTTTATGACAGAGTTAACAAAGTTCGAAGTGGACAAGTCTTCCCCTTCTGTACTTTATATACCAGTCTTCACATATTGGTGGACTAGTTAAATAT
>JAQQSY010006882.1:0-10793 GCA_028646535.1 Procyon lotor
AGTGTGGTTGCTCCTAGGCACAGGCCACCTGATTAGACCATTCCTTTCCCTTGCCTCCTTTCATCTGCAAGATACTGCCTTGTCCCCTAAAGATCTCCCCATGGAATAAATGTGTTACAGTTGGCTCACAGAAATAGAAACTTAAATCAACAGCAACAATTACTGGAAAGGTAAGCAAAGTAAAAGCGCTGGGCCCCACAAATAGCCAAGGATCAGAAAACTCCCAAAGAGAACTAGGCAGTGCTCAAAAAATGATGTGGCCTATTTGGTACATCCCCACATCTTTCCATTTCATTACACAATCAGTCTCATTGGGATTTTGGTGTTTTTATTTTTTGTCGGTTTTCTTTTTTTTTTTTTTTTTTTTTTTATTTATTTGACAGAGAGGAGAGAGATCACAAGTAGGCAGAGAGAGGGGGGAGCAGGCTCCCTGCTGAGCAGAGAGCCCGATGTGGGGCTTGATCCCAGGACCCTGAGATCATGACCTGAGCTGAAGGCAGAGGCTTTAACCCACTGAGCCACCCAGGTGCCCCTTTTGTCGGTTTTCTTGGGGGTTATGCCCTCATTATAAAACACCTTGTCGGTTCAAACAGCAGCGAAGCAGCTAAAATGATCTTAGCCAAAGGGTGCCGGGTCTTTAATGCAATGTTAAACAAATACAGCTTCCAAACTTCCTTAGGGCAAGATTCACCCTTCTGCGAGGAATAAAGTAAGAGGTGAGAGTGCCCAGAATGAGAATTGGCCTGGAGTATGATCAAAAACAAAAAACAAAACAAAACTGTTTTAACTCATTGGTAAGTTTTCTTATTAACTTATTTACGTATATAATGGTTTTATACACACACAGGATGAAAAATGTGAGCTTTGGCCAGATAGACAAGGTCTTTGAACTTTGGTAAAATGATCTGCCTTCTGAGTCTCAAGTTCACCAAGTATAAAACAGGAAAAATAATAAATTTCTGCTGGTCACCTTTATATTGAGCTAGTTGCAGGTAACCTTACTTATATAATACAAAAGACCCTCAAACTCAGCATGTCTAAATCATGTTCTCCCTCTGTAAGCCTATGCAATATTCCAAAGTTCTCTGTTCCTCACTGCATCACCACACACATACCATAAATTGGAGTCATACTAAATCTGTCACTTTTCTTCTTCCTTACCCTCCCACATTGATCCAGTTACCAAGCCTTGCATTTTAAAAATTAGTACTATAGGGGCTCGCCTGGGTCACTAGTCAATTAAGCATCTAACTCGTGTTTTTGGCTAAGGTCATGTTCTCGCCTCAGGCTCATGAGATCAAGCCCCATGTCAGGCTCTGCACTCAGTGTAGAGTCTGCTTGAAATTCTCTCCCTTTCCCTCTGCCCCTCCTCATCTGCTCATGCTCTCACACTCTCTCTCTCTCTCTCTCCCTCTCTCTCGCTCTCTCAAATAAAAATCTTTTTTTAATAAATAAAAAATAAATAAAAATGAGTATTCCAGGGACACCTGGGTGGCTCTGTGGGTTAAACCTCTGCCTTCAGCTCAGGTCATGATCTCAGGGTCCTGGGATCAAGCCCTGCATTGGGCTCTCTCTGCTCAGCAGAAGACCTGCTTCCCCCCCTCTCTCTGCCTGCCTATTGTGATCTCTCTCTCTCTCTCTCTGTGTCAAATAAATAAATAAAATCTTTAAAAAAAAGAATATTCCAAGGGGTGCCAGGCTCCATCAGTGGAGTGTGTGATTCTTGATCTTGGGGTTGTGGGTTCAAGACCCACACTGGGTGTAGAGATCACTTAAAAATAAAATCTTCAATAAATAAATACATATTATGTAATTATTAAAAATAAGATTGAAAAGGGGCGCCTGGGTGGCTCAGCCGTTGAGCGTCTGCCTTCGGCCCAGGTCAGATGCCAGGGGCCTGGGATCGAGCCCCGCATGGGGCTCTCTGCTCTGCAGAAAGCCTGCTTCTCCCGCTACCATTCCCTCTGCTTGTGTTCCCTCTCTCGCTTTGTTTCTCTCTGTCAAATAAATAAAAATCTTTAAAAAAAAAATAAGATTGAAAAATATCTAATTCTGGGGCACCTGGGTGGCTCAGTGGGTTAAGCCTCTGCCTGCAGCTCAGGTCATGATCTCAGGGTCCTGGGATCGAGCCCCACATTGGGCTCTCTGCTCAGCAGGGAGCCTGCTTCCCCTTCTCTCTCTACCTGCCTCTCTGCTTACTTGTGATCTCTCTCTCTCTCTCTCTCTCTGTCAAATAAATAAATAAATAATGTTTTTTTATTTTTTTAAATGAAAAATATCTAACTCCTTAGGATGATGCTCCAAAAACATGGGTACACATACACACACACACACACACACACACACACACACACGGAGCAGAAGGTAGGGGACAAGAGGGAGGGAGATAGAAACAAATTACAAGTTGTTTTTAGTAATTTCCCAAAAAGGTTGGGAATGGAGTTGTTTTTATTTTTCCCTTTTTGCTTATTGGTACCATGTAAATGTTTTAGGACTGTTAATCAAAGGAGAAAGTTCTGCTTTTTAATTATGAGAATTAGCAAAGGAGGAGATTCTTTTGAGGAAATAAGAGAATGACAAAAACTGTTATTGTTTCAAAACCAAGAGTAGCAGCCGTGGTTAGGACAGACTCAGAGCCACACTTCCTGGCCTGCACTTGGGCCCTGCCACTTCTCATTATGGAATCCTTGATGAACTACTTACACTCTGACTCTCAGTCTCCTCATTCTGTAAAATGGAGACAATATCAATACCAACTGCATAGGGTCAGTGTGACAATTAAATGGATTAACAAGGGGCATCTGGGTGGCTCAGTTGGTAGAGTGTCTGCCTTCAGTTTGCTTCTCCCTTTCCATTTGCCCCTTCCCCTTGCTTATGTGCATGCTTTCTCTAATTAATAAATAAAATCTTTAAAATAATAATAATAAATGGATTAACACCTGTAAAATCCTTTCAATGGAACCTGTAATACAGCAAGCATCATTAAAATATTGCTGCCATTGGTAGTAATAGTAGCACAACTGTCTTCTTCCTCTCCCTCCTCCTCCTCTCTGTCCTAATCTTGGCCCTTACTTTCTCTCACTTGCACTGTTGCAATAACTTTCAAATTACTCCCCTGCTTCTAGAATTGCAACATCATAAATTCATCCTCAATTAGGAGGGTGTCTGGGCGGTGCAGTCAGTTAAGCACCTGACTCAGTTTGGGCTCAGGTCATGATCTCAGCGCTCATGAGATCGACCCCTCTGATGGGCTCCAGGCTCAGCTCAGAGTCTGCTCCAGACTTTCTCCCTCTCTCCCTCTGCCCCTCCCCCCTGCTCTCTCTCTCTCTCATATTCTCTCTCAAATAAGTACATAAATACTTAAAAAAAATTCACCCCCAATTAGCAGCCAGATCGACCTGGCTAAGGACAACTCTAACCATGTCATATTATTTTTTATTTTAAGATTCATTCATTTACATCAGAGAGAGAGTGAGGGGGGGCGGGGGGGCAGAGGGAGAAGGAGAGAACCTCAAGCACATGCCATGCTGACGTGGAGCCCAACATGGGGCTCGATCTGACGACCCCCAAGATCACGACCTGAGCTGAAACCAAGAGTTGGATGCAGAACTAAATGTGCCACCCAGGCACACTAGCCATGTTATATTATTTATAGATAACATTTTTATCTTAGTGTGATACAGAGTTACTTACTGGTTCTGATCTGGCCCCTATCCACTCTCCATTCCTCACCTCCAAAATATTATACTTTCTCCTTTATGGTGTGATCACTCCAAACTGCTTCCCACAGACTGGTGAATCACTACGTTTCCCACATACCTTCTGGCTTTGCTGGTGTTCTTTTCTTTATTTGGATTGTGCCACCTTTTTTCCCCCTTGGATGGTTTTTATCCATTCATTCAGGTTTAACATAGGTGCCATATCCAAAAGCTTTCCCTGAAACCCCAGATATTCCTCCTTTTCCTTTTTTGCATAGTATCCAAGGCTCTACTATGAAATGTTCTGATTGGATGATTATTTTGTACACCAAACCATGGGAATCTCAAGGTCAAGGACTATGTGTATTTCCAATAAATCTTTGTATGCCCAAATTCTAGCTTTACACAGACACTCAAGATTGTATTTAACTGAACACACCTGTATAACAACCTCGTAAAGTATTGTGGAATTAATTGAAATGGCAGCTCCACTCTTTTGATTTCTTCCTTAAAAGAAACCAACAACAAAACAAAACACTAAGCACCTTCAACGAGCCAACTCTTAACTAAGTACTGTGGAATCAGTAATGACATAATAATACGAAAACAGTGACAAGATTCTTAGAAAACAATCATAGCATGAGGTTACATTTGATAAAGTCCAAAGACAAGACAAAAATACATGGTTAAGGGAATACGCAAAGGGATAATATTCTTTGTTAAAATCAGTGCACCAAGATCTGTGAGATTGGACCCTTGAGGATCTAGAGCTCAAACGGTTTCTCCCAAAGAGAAGAACAGCTGGACGAACCATGCTCTATGTTCTGCCTTCTGCTTGGATTCTTCCTTTTATTCCATGATAGCATCCAGGAATCTCCTGCTCACTAAGAATTCCAGTGGCCCCAAATATGTCCTCTTTGTCTTAAGTAGAGCAGGGACAGACCAGTAGGTTCAAAATCAATGTCAATAACCACTAAAACAGGAAAAAGGTAAAGGAAAGTATAATAGCAGAAATAGATGGTCAGCTATCCAAAGTAAGTATGTGTGAGTATCCAAATGTTAACAAAAGCATAAAGACACACGTAGAGTGTACTTAGAGCAGTTATCATGGTGCTTCAGGAAGAGGAAACCTTGGCAATGAGTAGTTATAGCTTCCTTAGAACAAGCCTAGGAGGTAGGTGCCTTCAACAGACACAGAAACGGAGGCTTGGAATGTTCAAGAGAACCGCTCAAGGTCAGAAGGTCAGTTGTGGAGACAACACTCAAACCAGTGTCTATTAGACTGCAGAGTGTGTGTTCTCTCCATGACACTAAGCTCTCTACTCAGCCTGCTGAATTCCCCACTATGCAATAGATTTCTCTCCTGGTCAATACTACCTATTATCTCAAGCTATGCCTGGTCATTATTGATTCACGTGTAACTAAAATATTCACACACCACCTCCCACTGACAGAGGCCTGCCGTGCTTCAGAGGGGAAGATCATCCAAAATAAATCCATATGTTCTGTGTTTTGGTCTATCTTGTGTCTGACCCGATTTCCTGCTGCCCGAGCCTGATTTAGTCCCGCGAGCAACCTCCCCTGGTGGCCCCAAGACAGTAGGAAAGAAATATGACACTGAGAATTGTATACACAGGTTGCCCACATTCACTAAAATAACCAAAAGAGGGTATGGAAATCGGGAAATTATATTCCAAGGCCTATCCTAGCATTCCCATTCCCCACCATATAAGACAGAAAACTACAACTGCAACGCCCATCACAGAAAACCAAACGTCAATGCTGGTGTCTGAGCCAGGATTTAAAGCTTTGAAACACAGAAATCTGTGCTCTGAGCTCTCAAAGGGGTTCTCAACGAGGAGCCAAAATAGTAAGAGTAGCTTGCCTGGCCCGTTGAAAGATGGGTTGGAAACTATTACTCTTGTGCGTATTAGCAGTGTGCAGCAGCAGTATTGTTTCAGCACGGGAAAACAGGTAATAATAGATGGATCTGGGAAGTCCTTACCGAATTGTTTGGGCTCCGACATGGGTCCTTTCCCTTCAGTCTGGGATGTATACGGACAACTTAGACAAATAACCAGGGGCTTGACAAAGCACCTGTGCAGAGACATGGCGTGATCTCCCACTCGTCCTTGAGGGGCTACCAAGCTTTGGGTGAATGCTGAGGGAGAGCCTGGGTCACGAGGCAGAGCAAAAGGAGGCGCTCCACATTAGCCATTCCGATCCCAGCTGCCCTCTCCCGGGCCCCAGAATCCACCAGATTCTGTATTTTGGTCTATCTTGTGTCTGACCCGATTTCCTGCTGCCCAACCCTGATTTAGTCCCATGAGCAACCTCCCCTGGTGGCCTCTAAGGTCCAATCTCACCGTTTGAGCTTTAGATCCTCAAGGGTCCAATCTCACACAGAATTCTCATACAGAATCCACCCAGATCAGAAGCAAATGAAAAACAAGAGAGCAAGCAATAAGTTAACAACCCACTTCAGAAATTAACTGCATTTGTTCTGTTGAGCAGCTACTTAAATTCGGATGGTTCCCGCTCATTTGCCACTGTGTGTGATTCTAATCGGGATGAAAGTCCTTAATCATCACCAAGTTACAGAAGCTTCTATCCTGAACCTGCGGGGACTCTTCCAAAAGTAAATATTGTGGGTTTGCCGGCCTCTGCAAAGGGAATGGGGTTACCAGCTCACAACTCCGCCCCAGACTTACTCCTGATGCTGCTGGGCCACGGAGCAGTGTGCCCACCTCTTCCCTATGCATGCCGTATACCTGACTGTAACCTGACCTTCTGCCTACCCGTGCCCTGCGCAGGAAGGTCATCAATGTCCTCCCTCCTGCTCTGACTTAGGTTGGCACACACATCCTACCTCTCTGCTGTGCTGGTCATGTAACTGTTCACTTTTCTTCTTTGTAAAGCAGTTGGTCAAGGCCATCAGGCACTTAATGCCTTGATACAGGGCAAAGCCTTTTATGAGGCTAACGAGAGAAGGTCAGGGGGAAATACGTGGACAGGAAATCTACACAGTGAATGCAGCGGCTATGAAAGTGACTAGGTTCTGTTTGGGTTCAATTGAGAGTAAAAAAGAGGAGAAAATCATGTTCTTCGTGTACAATACCTTGCAAAATTAATGAAAAGGAAAAGTATATTTCCTCATTATATTTATTTTTATTATCTTTAAAGATTTTTAGGTATTTATTGGAGAGAGAGCAAGAGAGGGGCAGAGGAAGCAGCAGACACTCCACCAAGTAGGGAGCTCCAGGGATTCCCCCCGGGATCAACGTGGGACTCGATCCTGGGACTCTGGGATCATGACCTGAGCGGAAGGAAGACGCTTAATGGACTGAGCCACCCAGGTAGCCCTCATTTTTTTTTTAATATTTTCCTTATTTATTTGACAGAGAGAGGGGGATCACAAGTAGGCAGAGAGGCAAGCAGAGACAGAGGGGGAAGCAGGGTCCCCGCTGAGCAGAGAGTCCGATGCGGGGCTCGATCCCAGGACCCTGAGATCATGACCTGAGTTGAAGGCAGAGGCTTTAACCCACTGAGCCACCCAGGTGCCCCTATGTGTCTTCATTATAAATAACTTTCCCCTTTGGACCAACTCATGCAAGTCCACGTTGGCCTCTCCTCAGGTCTATAGCATGCATTGTCTGAAGTCAATTCATTAGCCTAAAATTTAAACAACTATATAGTCTCTGAGTCTGCCCCATTTCTACTCTCTAAGTTACTCTGGCTGGATATTCTATACCCATCTTTGACTCCTTCCTCAACCATCACACACTTCGTTATCTCTACTATTCCATACCCCTGCTCCACTCCCACAGTCAGGAAAAAGCTCCAGACCTACATCCCGTCTCCCCTAGCTCACTGAGAAAGCACTCAAAGCTTTGTCCCTCCTGTGTTTCAAGGCATCAAATCTACCTCTGTGATTTTTAACCTTTTCGAAATAAAACTCTTATTCCAAATCACTAAGTCTCCCCAGTTTCTACAAAATAAAAGCCCGAATATCTCAACGAGGTGTTCAGATATTTTCACGGTCAGACCCCAAATGTCCTGCCTCCATCAGCTCTTGCTGTCTCCTTCCTTGAATTTCTAGAGTCCACTCAAGCTAAGCTGAATGTTGCTGCCAGTGTATGCTCCCACTTCCACTCCTCAAACATATATGCTCGTGACGGTTCCCACAGGCAAGAAATCCTCAACCCACTAATCTGTTCATGTCTAAATCAACCTCGAGCATCCAGGTCCAGTGACCCCTTTCCTGAAGACTCCCCTGAACTCCCAGACAGAGGGGATCATCCCTTCTTTCACCTCTGCTGCCCTCTCTCATAGCATTTATTACAGTGTGACGAGCTCTTCACCCTTTCACTCAACTTCCTCTCCTGGTGCAACAACAAATCAGTCTCCAAGGAGTCTGAGTCCTGACTTGGCCATTTATTACATCTTTGACCCTAAGTTCCTTATTTAACCTCTACCAGCCTCCAGTTGCTTGCTGATAAAATACGGGTGAGAAAGATTCCTATTTCCCTGGGTTAGAATGAGGATTTAGTGAGGGGATACACATTAGGTACTTGGCCTGCTGTGCGACATAAAAGGGCTCACTAAATTTTAGCTATGGTTCTTATTTATGTGTATGTGTGGAAGATACTCTCTGAAAAGGGTTGCCGCCAAGTCTTTCCCTCTCTGGAAGGGTGTGCTACTTCACCCATCAAATCTACTACCTCTCCTCCTGGGTCACAGCTAGCAGTGTGACTTCCCTCATCAATGAAATGCAGCGGAAGTGATGCCATTTCTGGTCCTTTCCTTTAAGAAGCCTGGCAGCTTCACCTTTCTCACTGGTGAAGTCAGCCACCTTGCTGTAAAGAAACTTGGACTAGACTACTCAAGGATGAGACACTACAAAAAAAAAAAAAAGAGAGAGAGAGAGAGAAAGGCCACGTGAAAGACCACTGAGCCACCAGACACAGGAGTCGAGCAATATTGAACCTTCCAGCCAAGCCCAACAGGCAGCTAAAAGTATCTGCAGGAGACACCCTCCAACCAATACAAGCAGATGAACTTTCCAATTGAGTCCTGGCAAACCCACAGCCAACCCATGGGTTTGTGGGAAATCATAAATTATTATATAGATAAATAAAACAATACCCACTCATTTTCTCTTCTACTAGAAAGTGAGCTCCTTAAGGGCAAGGACCATATCAAGTTTATATCTGTATTACCAGTTCCTAGACAGAAATCTGAATAAATGTGTTTATCAATACACCAGAAGAGTGTGTATGTAAGTGGCTAAGGCAGAGTGTTTGAACAGAAAGATATCGAATGAATTCTTTCCTATCTTTTTTTTTTAACTCTTTTTTTTAAGATTTTATTTATTTATTTGACAGAGATAGAGAGATCACAAGTAGGCAGAGAGGCAGGCAGAGAGAGAGGGGGAAGCAGGCTCCCCACTGAGCAGAGAGTCCGATGCGGGGCTCGATCCCAGGACCCTGAGATCATGACCTGAGCCAAAGGCAGAGGCTTTTAAACCCAGGCGCCCCTCTAGGCATTTAATCTTACAAATGTCTCTCTTAGTACTGTTTTGGTAGAATTCCATAAATTCTGATATATTGTATTTTCATTTTCATCCTTTTCAAATACTTACCAATTTCCTTTTTTATTTTATTTTTGACCCAAGGATTATTTAGATGTGTATTATTTAGTTTCCAAATGTTTTGGGATTTTCCAGAGAACTTTGTATTATTATTTTTTTTAAAGATTTTTGTTTTTTATTTGACAAAGAGAGAAAGAGGTCACAAGTAGGTAGAGAGGCAGGCAGAGAGAGAGAGGGAAGCAGGCTCCCTGCTGAGCAGAGAACCCAATGCAGGGCTCGATCCCAGGACCCTGAGATCATGACCTGAACCAAAGGCAGAGGCTTTAATCCACTGAGCCACCCAGGTGCCCCATATTATTGATTTCAATATTTTGTGTGGTTAGGGGCACCTGGGTGGCTCAGTGGGTTAAAGCCTCTGCCTTCGGCTCAGGTCATGATCTCAGGGTCCTGGGATGGAGTCCCGCGTCGGGCTCTCTGCTCGGCAGGGAGCCTGCTTCCCCCTCTCTCTCTGCCTGCCTCTCTGCCTACTTGTGATCTCTCTCTCTGTCTAATAAATAAATAAAATCTTAAAAAAAAAAAATATTTTGTGTGGTTAGAGAACATACTTTATATGAATTGAGTCCTTTTGAAATAATTGAGACTTGATTTATGTCCCAGGATAAGTTTTTTTTTTTTAGTTATTCCTTACACATTTGAGAAGAATATGTATTTTGATGTTTGATTGACTGTTTTATAAGTTCATTGATAACTGGTCAAGTCTAATATATCTTTGCTTATTTCCTGTCTGCTCATTCTATCAATTATTGAGAGAGAACTGTAATCTCTCACTATAATTGTGGGTTTATCTATTTTCATGGGCTATACTTTGAGTGCAAGTATTTAGGTATCACTTGCTTCTAGGTCTTACCTGCTTGGAATACTTTTTCCGACCTTCGGGCTCACTCTCTGAATGAGGTGCTTACAGAACATTTTACTTTTTCTACAGGAGCACTTACCACAGCATTTAATTGCCTACTAATTTTTCTGTCTCCCTCACTTGATCTTTATGTCTTGACAACAGTAACTGGGTTGTGTTACATTCTCATATGAAAGACTCAAGAAATATTTGATGATATAAAAAAGATATTTGAGGCTCAATAAATAAACATGTGGCATAATTAAGAACAGGAACAGAAAAAAAAAAAGAACAGGAACAGAAATCAGTGGATTCAGGGAATGGCAGGGAGAAGTGGCAGTGGGAATGTGAGTACCTTGGGAATTAACAAAAATTATTGGAGAAGATATAACTTCTTATGTAATGAAAAATGAAGAGTGAAGGCTAATGAGAACATCTGACACTGGGTTTCATTAGCATCGACTCAATTTAGGATGTCCATGTCCTTGATCTTTTTTTCCCCCCCTTCCTACGTCATTTCCAAAGGATTCATGTAAAATGTTGACTAAGAGATGGCATATGGGCATCATTTGATGGCTCATATGCATATGTAGGGACTACAGAGATTATA
>JAQQSY010006883.1:0-10793 GCA_028646535.1 Procyon lotor
AAAAAAAAAATTTTTAAATAGATGCTCTTGGGAACTAAAAGTGTATTACCTCCTTGTGGGCCCTCAGCAGCAGAAGGGAGACTGGGTTCCACAGAACAAACTCAGCAACTGAAGCCGCATGAAGGGAGCGTCCACATTGGCTGTATCCGTGGGCTGTGCCGATGGGCGGCTTACATTCCTTATCGTTTTCTGAACTTCTACAATAAATTACTCTTCAAAGTGGAGAATGCTCTTCTCAAGCTGTATCTAAATGAACTTTCAAAAGGGGTTTTATGGGATTACCCTTGTATGTGTGTTTTTCCCTCAGCGGTCACCTTCGTGCCGGTGTCCAAGGTGAATGGTCAGGTGGAGGTTGAGGACATCCTGGCAGCTGTCCGCCCGGCCACGTGCCTCGTGACCATCATGCTGGCCAATAATGAGACGGGCATCATCATGGTCAGTTATTTATCCTTTTTTTTTTTTTCTTTTTAAAGATTTCACGTATTTATTTGTCAGAGAGAGAGAGCGAGCGCACAAGCAGGGGGAGCAGCAGGCAGAGGGAGAAGCAGGCTCCCCACCCAGCAGGGAGCCCGACTCGGGACTCAGTCCCCGGACCCCGGGGTCATGACCTGAGCCGAAGGCAGATGCTTAACCAACAGAGTCACCCAGGCGCCCCGAGTTATTTATCCTTTTAAGAAAATCTAGTGAGGAATGGAGGGGCCCAGACTGGACTTGATGTTCTCAAGCATCTCTCCTGAGGCCTCTTCTTTTTTTCTTCCTTCTTCTCCCTCTTCTTCACCTTCATCGTCTTCATTGTCTCTGTTATCTTCATCTTTGTCATCTTCGTCTTCGTCATTGTCTTCATTTTCTTTCTTCCTTCTTCCTTAGTCCTTCCTTCTCCTTCCTCCTTCCTTCTTCCTCCTTCCTCCTTCCTCCTTCCTTCTTCATTCTTCCTTCTCCCTCCTTTTCCCCCCCTCCTTCCTCCTCCTCTTCCCTCTTCTTCCTCTTCTCCTCCTTATTTCCTTTTCAGTTTTCATGAAATCAAAGCGACGTACCCGACTGTTTGTTTTTCCCTACTTCAGCCGATCTCTGAAATCAGTCAGCGAATTAGAGCCCTGAACCAGAAGCGGGCAGCTTCCGGGCTGCCGGCCATCCTGCTACACACAGATGCGGCGCAGGCCCTGGGGAAACGGCGCGTGGACGTGGAGGACCTGGGCGTGGACTTCCTGACCATCGTGGGGCACAAGGTGCGTCCCCGGAGGCCTCCCTCCCTCCATGACCTCAAGGCTCACCTTAGAGCAGAGCCACGGCACCAGCGATCACCCATTTGTTGTCCGCGGCTCTCGGGGGCACAGCGATGCCGTCCGTAGCCCCCACCCTCACGAGCTGAAGGAGGAGAGACCCGCAGTGGCCCCACCTGGGACAGGAGGGGGTGGCCAGGCAGAGCTGTGGAAGGCTGTGGAGGCCTCAGCTGAGACAGAAGGCAGGTGGCCTCGGCCAGATGCTGGGTGTTCCGTGCAGTGGGCACTGAGTGCCTGCAGACCCCTCGTCAGCCCACTCACAGGCCCCCACCCCACAGACGGAGGGTGTGAGACACAAGGCCTGATTAAAAGTGCAGCTTCTGAATGCAAAGGTTTGGTTGGAGCAGCTCTCACCTTCAAGGTGGTAGTGAAAACGGTAGTGAGCACCCTTCTGACACTTTGCTCATCTTTCTGGCGGCTGACTGGGACCCGAAATATTTTTCGTCCTCTGTGTTGAAGGATGGTGCTCAGCCAGTTTCCGAAGGAGTTTGTGTGCTCGCCTGACACTGTGGCACCTAAGGGTGTCTGCACAGCGTCAGTCACACCCAGGGAAAGCCCTCGGCGACCTCTAGTCCCAGCCCCTCTCCTTTTACAAATTCTCTTCAGTGAGGTGCAGCCAAGCTCTGCTGCCCCTGGGCTCGGAGCAGGAGCCCCGGCTCTGCCCTGCACCCCAAGGTTTCGTGACTCCGGTGTCTGGAGAGGGGATGGGTAGCACGACTGAGGGCCCCACGCAGGACAGAGTACTCGTCTGTGTGCCTCGAAGCAGTGAGTGCGCACGCGGAGTGGGGCTCAGAAGGTTCTTGCTGAATAAATGGTTGACTTTTCCTTCCAGTTCTACGGTCCCAGGATTGGAGCACTTTACGTCCGAGGGCTCGGTGAACTTACCCCTCTGTACCCTATGCTGTTTGGAGGCGGACAAGAACGGAATTTCAGGCCAGGGTAAGATAGAAGGGTAGCGAAGTCTCTGACCTGCCGGCCCTACCGTTGGCCTGTAGGGCAGTAGCTTTTGCCTCTTGGAAGAACCTCAGTAGCACATTCTGTGTCACTACTGAGTCCGAATTTGCTCCGCTGGTGGGTTCTGCTCATTCACAGATCTTCAGTCTCTGTCGGGATGATTCAAGGCTGGGGGCCTCGTGGCCGAGCTGTGCTGCTGGTCTCGTGACGGTGGGAAGAGCAGGGTCGCACAGGGGCACCCGGCTTCCTCCGACAGCTCCTGTGTCCCTGGGACGGAGGCTGACACTGTAACCAGGGAGAGAGGGGGACTAGGGCCACGGCCTTTATCAGAAATTCTAACAAGAAGGAGAAACAGGAGCAACATGGTGGTGGGTTCCCTGGGTTTTCTTTCGCCTCCTTTATCCCTGACGTAGAGCTGATGAAGCCTGTGACTCAGAAACACTAATGAGGGTGGAAAAAAATGTCCGGCCACAGCCCCACTCTAGACAGTGGACTGGGAACAGGACAGCTTAGCAAGACGGAGAACTTTTAGACAATACCCGCTTTGGCCAATCACCGCATGGTAAATTGACCCAAGTGCGGCACTTGGGCGGCTCAGTCAGTTAGGCGTCTGACCCTTGGTTTCAGCTCAGGTTGTGGCCTCGTGGGCGGTGAGACGGAGCCCATCAGGCTCCATGCTCAGCGGGGAGTCTGCTCAAGATTCTCTCCCTCTGCCCCTCCCTTTCCTTGTACTTGTGTGTGCATGCTCTTTTCTCCCTAAAATAAATCTTAAAAAAAAAACCAAATTGGCCCAACTGCAGTTGATCCTTGAGCAACACAAGGGGTAGTGGTGCCAAACCCCTGCACAGCCGAAAATCTGCGTGTAACTGTTAACTCCATAAAACTTACCTGCTTAAGCCCCCTGTTGATTGGAAGCCTCACTGATGACATAAATTGTCAGTTAACACATATTTTGTGTGTTATATGTATTATATATTATATCCTCACAATAAAGTGCGCTAGCAAAAAGAAAATGTAAGACAAATATAAGGAGGAGAAAATACATTTACGGTCCTGTAGAAAATCTGCGTGCAAGTGGACCCACGCACTTCAAACCTGTGTTGTTCAGGGGTCAACCGTATGGGGTGCCCTAGAAGAAACTCACCTCAAATACACTGACAGAGGGAGGTTGAAAATTAAAAGTGGAAAAATATGTGTCATATAAACATTAATCAAAGGAAAAACAGGAATGGCTATATATTAGATAAAGGAGACTCTGGAGCAGAGAACATTACCAGAGACACAAAGGGGACATTGTCTAATGATAAGAGTCAGTCCACCAAGAAGCCCTGGCAACCCTAAAAGGTGAGGGGGTGCACAACAGAGCTGCAGCGTTTGCGGGGCAGAGACATACCAAGGGAAAAGAGAAACAGACAGATCCACAATTACAGGTGAAGACTTCCCTACCCGTCCCTCCACAGTGGATACAACAATTAGGTAAAATCAGCCAAGATATGGAAGAACTCACTAACCGCCAACAATCAACAGGACCTAATTGAGGCATTTAGAACATTTCACCCTACGACAGACAATGTAACGATTTAAGCAACAGCAAAATACATATTTTTTTTTTAAGATTTTATTTATTTATTTCCAGGGAGAGAGTGAGAGAGACAGAGCAAGAGTACAGGCAGGGGGAGCGGCAGGCAGAGGGGAGAGCAGGCTCCCCACTGAGCAAGGAGTCTGAAGCGGCATCCCAGGACGCTGGGATTATGACCTGAGCCGAAGGCAGACAGTCAACAGACTGAGCCACCCCGGCACCCCCAAAATACATATTCTTGACTAGAGCCACAGAATATACACTAAGACCGTGTCCTGTGTCCTTAAACAAACCAATATATTTGAAGAACTGAAATCATACAAAGTGGTTTCTCATCACAGTGGATCGAACCAGAGATCAATAACTAGAAGGTAATGGGAGGCTATCAAACACTTAGAGACCAGCAACACCCGTCTACACAAACCGTGGGTCAGACAGGAGAGCTCAAAATAATGAAAGACATTGAAATGAATGAAAATGAAAATACACCTTATCAAAATTTGTGAGACGGCTAAAGCCTGGCTGAGAGGGAAATGGATAGCACTGAATGACTATGTTACAAAAGATGATGACTCTTGGGGCAGCCGGGTGGCTCAGTCACTTACCCATCTGACTCTTGATGTCAGCCCAGGTCATGATCTCAGGGTCAGGAGATCAAGCCCCATGTTGGGCTCTGAGCTCAGTGAGTCTGCTTGACATTCCCTCTCTCCCTCTCCCTTTGCACCTCCCTCACTCATGAGCGCTCCCTATATAAGTAAGTAAATCTTAATTTAAAAAAAGATAATGACTCTGAAGTCAATAAGCCTTTACTTGAAGAACTTAGAAAGAGTAAAGCAAAGTAACTCCAATGCAAACATAAGGACATACTGCAGAAAAGAAATTAGTGAAGTTGAAAACAAGGGGCACCTGGGTGGCTCAGCGGGTTAAGGCCTCTGCCTTAGGCTCGGGTCATGGTCTCAGGGTCCTGGGATGGAGCCCCGCATCGGGCTTCCTGCTCGGCGGGGAGCCTGCTTCCTCCTCTCTCTGCCTGCCTCTCTGCCCACTTGTGATCTCTGTCTCTCTGTCAAATAAATAAATAAAATCTTAAAAAAAAAAATTTTTTTTAATTGAAGACAAAAATAATTTTTTAAAGATTTTATTTGTTTTTAGCAAGAGCAGGGGGAGGGGCAGAGGGAGAGAGAGAATCTCCACTTAATGCAGAGCCTGTTGGAAGGCTTGATCCCATGACTCTGTGATCACGACCCGAGCCAAAATCAAAAGTCAGGTGCTGAACCAATTGAGTCATTCAGACGCCCTGAAGACAAAAATCATTTTTAAAAAAATAAATGAAACAAAGAAATAGCCTTTTAGAAATATTGATAAAACTGACAAATCTCTCACTATATTGTGTACCTGAAACTAATAGAACACAGTATGTTAAGTATACTGGAATTAAAAACTTAATAAAAAAAAAACCCTGACAAATATCTAGTAAGACTCACAAAAAAAGGAAAGAAGAAGCAAATTGCCAACATCAAATTGGACAGTTCAGATGAAGCGGAGTGCTTCATCAAGACACAAATCACAGCAACTCACCTATCAGGAGACTTGATCATTTAAATAGCTTTATAATTATTAAGAAAAGGAAATTAATTTTTATAATTTTAAAACTCCCCAAAAAGAAACCTCCAGGCCCAGATAGTTTCACAGGAAAATTCTACCAAACATTTAAAGAATTAACACCATTTCTATGCAGTCTCTTCCAGAAAAATAGGAAGAGGAAACATTCCCCCAGTTCATTTTATGAATTTATACCAAAACCAGACAAAGATAGTACAAAAAAATAAAACTATGGACCAAATATCTCTCATAAATTTAGAATCAGAATCTTTAACAAAATATTACCAAATGGAATCCAGCAATATACAAAAATAATATATACATCATGATAGAGTTTATCCCAATGTTTCAGTATTCCCAAATCAATCAATGTAACATAGTATATTAAAGAAGAAAATTTGGGGCACCTGAGTGGCTCAGTCGGTTGCACATCTGACCCTTGATCTCAGTTCAGGTCTTGATCTCAAGATCGTGAGTTCAGGCCCGGTGCTGGGCTACATACTAGGCATGAAGTCTACTTAAAAAAAGAAAAAGAAAAAGAATTTAATGCAGAAAAAGCACTTAATAAGATTCAACATTCATTCATTAAAAACTCTCACAATATGACCAGAGAACTTCTTCAGCTTGGAAAGAGCATTTTCAAAAAAACCCCACAGCCAGCATCACACTCAACAGTGAAAACCTAATTGTTCTACTACCATGACCAGGAGCAAGCCGAGGATGTCCAGTCTCACTTCTGTTTCAGCGGTGCTGGGAGTTCTAGTCAGTGCAGAAGACAAGAAAAGGAAATAGAAGGAATATGGATTGGAAAGGAAGAGGTAGAACTGCCCCTTTTTGTAGATCATATGATGGTCTCTGTAGCAAATCCCAAGGAACAGATAAGAAAACTCCTGAGACTGGTGAGTGAATTCAGCAAGATCACAGGTTACAAGAGAAGCATACAAAATTGATTTTATTTCTGTATACTGGTAATGAACATCCGAACAACAAAATTAAAAATCCAGTACGATTTATAATCGCTCAAAAATACGCAGATATAGGACTCAAAAGCTGACAACTACTCATCTGGCTAAAAGAAAGCAAAAATCGAAATACGTGGAGAAACATACTGTGTTCACAGATCAAAAGACTCAATGTAGTAAAGGTCAGTTCTCCCCAAATTGATAAATCCGTTTAGCCCAATTTCTACCAAAGCTCAGCAAGTAGACCCGTGGGACAGAATGGATACAACCAGAAATATGCCCACATGGTTTCTGACAAAGATACAAAAGTAATGTGGTGGAGGAAAGAGTTTGGTAAGAGGAGGCAAGTTGTGCCCTGTACCCTGAAGGGACTAGTACCCAGAGTACATAAAGAAAACTCTCCAAATGCAACAGCCAACACCCCCAAGCAATTGTCACATAATGAGCAAAAGACACTCACAGCCATTTCACCAAAGAGGATACACACATAGCAAGTAAGCACACAGAAAGATCTTGAACATGTTTAGCTGTTAGGGAGATGCAAATTAAAGCCACAGTGAGACATCACACCGACCACAACTGCTAAAACAGAAACCAGCGACGACGCGGGGCGCCGTCCAGATGCAGAGGCTGCTTCACTCACACGCGGCCGGTGGGGGTGGCAGTGTGACAGCAGCTCTGGAAGGCAGCTTGGCGTTTTCTCCTAAAACTAGATACACACCCACCGTACCATCTAGGAATTTCACTCCTGGACACTTAGAGACATGCAGACTCACGTTCACACGGGGGCCCGCACACAAGTGTGTCTAGCGGCCTGACTGGCAATGGCCGCCAACTGCTCGGAGCCCGGATGTCCCTTAATGAGGGGCTGGCTTCACACACTGTGGCACAGCTGCGCGCGGACAGTGCTCGGCAATGGAAAGGGATTAGCTGTTGATTCGCACCACAGCCTGGAAGGGACGTCCACAGAATGATGGTGAATGAAACGAGCCAATCCCCCAAATGCTAACCAGGATTCCATCTATAGGACATCCCAAAATGACGGAGTTAGAGCTGGAGAAGAGATTAGCAGTTGCCAGGGCAGACGAAGGGGCGGGCCGAAGGGAGGCGGGTCTGGTTATAAAAGGCCAACAGGACGAGGAGGTGGAAATGTTCTGTATCCCATCCGCACCCGGGTTGTGATCTTGTACCGCAGTGTTACTGGGGAGAAGCTGGGTAATGGGTCCACAGAATGTCTCTGATTTCTTTCTTCTTTTTTTTTTTATAATATTTTATTTATTTGACAGGAGATATCACAAGTAGGCAGAGAGGCAGGCAGAGAGAGAGAGGGAAGCAGGCTCCCTGCCGAGCAGAGAGCCCAGTGTGGGGCTCGATCCCAGGACCCTGAGATCACGACCTGAGCCGAAGGCAGAGGCTTTAGCCCACTGAGCCACCCAGGCGCCCCTCTGATTTATTTCTTATAACCACATATGAATCTACATTATCTTTAAAAAACAACAACAACAACAACAAAAGGAGAAGCAGAACATCATGTGCTCAGGGAGCCCTAACAGGGTAGCTCAGTATGTGGGAGTGGGAAGCAGGGTTCGCATGACTCCAGAAGGAGGCTGACTGAATGCGGGGGCCAGGGGAGGGGGGTGGAGGCACCGCCAGGACAGGCTCCGGGCGCTACACAGGCTCCCCGCTCTTCCACCTGGGCGGCCCCTCCCGGCACTCACAGCGCAGAGACCCTGAGAGATGCTCTTGGTCCGGCCGCGCTGTCGCGCAGACGAGGGGGGAGGCCCGACGAGGGGATGGCACTGGGGTCCTGCAGGGGCCGAGGACTCCGCGCGCCGAGCCCGCCCCCAGGGACAGAACCGACCGGGGAACTTGTCAAAGGGAGGTCAGCGGCATCGCATTACCGTAACGCCCTGTTCCTGCTCGCTTATCTTGTTATCTGCCGGTCAGCGAGCAGCAGCCAGCTCCCGGGGTTTAAGCAAGCTTCAGCCAAAACTGAAAATTCAGAAAATTACGACGTTAGTGATTTCTTTTGTTTTTGCTGACGGTAGCATGAAGAGTCGTGTTTTCAGCTCGTTAAGTCGGAGCGCGAGCCTCGGGTCTGCAGGGGGAAGGGGTCCCCCAGCCGCGTCGTGCGCACGCGCGGTGTCTGGGATCCTCCGCTCGTCCCACCTGACCGTCGAGGGGCTGCCGCTGATGGGACAGCGCGGAGCTGGGGTCTCTGGGCCCCGCCGGGTTGGGCCGGGGGTCCTGGGCTCTGCAGCTGGCGGAGGGGTTTCTCCCGCGCAGGAGAGGGGTCCGGGCAGCATTGTCCCAGAGGACACCCCGAGCGGTTGCCCTGCGGCGGTGCCGCACCCACGTGCGGGCCGTGGCGACGGTGCGTGGACCTTGGCTTGGCGTCGGGGGGTTGGGGGAGCCCGCGGCTCGTGCCTGGAAAGGAGCGGCTGAACTCCTGACTCACAGACCGGACCCCGTCCTGGGACGTCGGCTCGCCGCTCTGCGTGGAAACACGACTGACTCCCTTGTGTCTTACAGGACAGAGAACACGCCGATGATTGCCGGCCTCGGGAAGGTGAGCCTCGCGAGCTGGGGCTCGCGGAGCAGGTGCTTTGTCCCCGGGCGGGCCCTGGGCGCGGGGTAGGGGCGGGGTCCCCCCAGGGCGGGTCTGTGACCCCAGCTGCGCGCCCGCCCCTGAGCTCCATTCTGGCACTGGCTACCTGGAGGCGGCGTCTGGCTCAGGCCCACGGACTGCCCCGCCCAGCACCCCTCGGACACCAGGCCTAAGTGCCAGGTTTCAGTGGGCCTGGCTCTGGCTAGTTTCCCCTGCGCCCTGTTCAGGGGCCTCCTCACCTGCCTGGGGGCCTCCCCTCTGCAGCTGCTCCTTCATGACACTCACCCTGTCCCTCCGCTCCACCAGCCTGTGCTCAGGGCTTTGAACTTGGCAGCTCAGGGCGGGTCTTGAGCCTTCTGAGAGACCTCGGTCCCCACCTGCTTTCCTTCCGGGCGTGTGTGTGTATGTGTGTGTGTGTGTCTCCTCCCCAGTTCGCCTCCCTCCCCACGCTGCCTCCCGCCATCCTGGACCTCACTCTGGAACTCTAGGCAGCGCCTCGGTCCCACCAGGTCCTTGGCCCCCGGCACTGATGAGCCGCCAGTCTGGGACAGCCGGTCTGTCCTGTCGAGGATGCCGAGGTCTGCGTCTTGTGTGTCTCCAGGGCCGCCGACTCTGGGCCCGGTCGTCCCCGTCTGCGGTCCAAACGCCTGCCGTGGCCCCTCCACTCTCTGCACAGCCTCCAGAACGACCGTTACCTGTGCAAGTCAGGGCATCTCCCCTCTTTCTCAGACCCACATGCATCCGTGCACCTAGGGTCTGACCCTGCCTGTCGTGGGGCGCCGGGGCCCTGTCCCCCTCGGTCACTCCCTCCCAGGAGTGCGCTTGCCTCTCCCTCCGCCACGGCCACGAGCACCCTAGCTCCGGGCACGGTCACCTTCGCACCCGCCCCAGGTGCCCCGGGCCCTTCAGACCAACCCCCAGTTGGTATGATGCTGTTCCCTCTTCCCTTCCGCCCTTGGTCTCTGGGACGGTTGTGCCTCGAGGACTGGAAGTGCTCTCTGCTCTCACGGGCAGGAGCTCTGGTGCCTGGGGCAGTGGGAAGCAACTGATAAAGTAAATTCCTGTTGAACATGGGGAGACAACCCTTCTCCCTGTCCCCGGGTCGCACTCTGTAGACATGGACTGTTCCTGATGTCCCAGGAAGAGAGCGGTTTGAGGAACTGTCACCTCTCTACCATCAGGAAATCTCATCTTTGCGCTTGAGGGCTTTTATTGTCCTTCACTTGATGACAGTTGAACGTACTCTCTCACTGCTGCCGTCCCTGTCCCCAGGCTGCTGAGCTGGTGACCAAGAACTGCGAGGCCTACGAGGCCCACATGAGGGATGTGCGGGACTACCTGGAGGGGCGGCTGGTGGTGAGCCCGGGGTCTGCGGGGTGGGGGATCGGGGGTCTGAGGGGGGCCACCCTCCGCCCAGCGAGCTGAGGGTCGGGGTCAGTGCTGGTGAGCCCAGGGTCCGTGGGGTGGGGGATCGGGGGTCTGGGGGCCCCCCCCTCCATCCAGCGAGCTGAGGGTCGGGCTCGGTGCTGCCCCAGCAGCTTGCAGGACAAGGACGGGGGACTCTGGGGACCGTCGGGGTGGGGGCTAGAGGACAGAAGCCTGAGTCAGGAGACCCCCAAGGTGGGCTCCAGGCCAAGTGCCCGGAGCTTCAGAGAGGCGCAGGGGAAAAGCCCCAGATCGTGGGTATTTGGTGGCTGTACCGAGAAGGGTCACACGCATTCAGAATTTTTTCTCCTAATGACTTTGCTTTCCAGTCAGTCCCTGTATCTATTGTAGATAGATGCTTGTGGATGAACTAAATATTTTGTGTC
>JAQQSY010006884.1:0-10793 GCA_028646535.1 Procyon lotor
TCCTCGTAAGTCTGGGCCATTTCTGGGAACATGTGTGAAAGGCTGATTTTTTTTTCTTTTTGTAAGTGGTGGGGGAGGGTCGGAGAAGCTGCTGAAATCTGCATTCGAATCAATGGAGAGCTGCTCCACCATCGGGGAGAAGGTTTTCTGTGAGTGTGGGTGTCTGAATCCCTGAATCCGTGGTATCTATTATCCTCGCAGCTCCTGCCAACCCAACTGGGAGCTCATCAGAAAGTGCCGGCTTGCCCATATGCCCTACCTTTCCTTTCTTCCCCAGACCCCCTTGTACTTTCAAAGAACGAATAAATTAAATTGAAGAGAGTCCACAGTGGGTTTTCCATTATTAATACGTTTCTTTTTATTTATTTTTCATGCATTTTTCTTACTCTGTTTTCCTTTTTTCTTTTTCCCTTCCTTTTTCTTTTTTGTGCTCTCCGATCGATTCCCCCGTTGACAACCAAGTCTCCAGCCCTGCCACCCCCTCACGCCCCGTGAACAGGGACAGCCTGCGTGTGACTGCACATAGACACTCACAGATGTAAACACACCACAGAGGGCCACTGCATGTGTGAATTGTTTATACTTCCTCCCTTTGAGAAGCTGTCATCTGTGGGCGCTGCTCGGGGATTTGATCCCCGTGATCTCTCGACCCCGCGGAAGACATTAAACACCCTCCTGGACCCTTTACTCTGCCTCTGTCTGAACCTTTCACTCTCCTTTAATGAGAATTTCTCCTAATTATTTCAGTGGCTGCAGCAGAGGGACCGCAGTGTACTTAGATCTCGATACTGGGACGTGACTCTTATGCTGATAAGAGGCAAGAGATCAATAATTTAGGCCCCGGCTTTAATGGCAAAGCTGGGAGCTTAAGTGTCTGCATTCAGGTTGAGTCTTAGAGGTTCCTGGAGTATTAATGATTTCCACAGGATTTTCTCCCCCTTCTTCTTAAGCAGCTGCTGATCAACATTCCTATACCTGCTAAATCGTATTTATAAAGAGGTATTTGCCTCCTCCCTGCGAACATATGTCTCTACAGCACATAGATGTGCAGAAGCGTGCCTGTACCTGTGTGTACGTGTGATTAGGCGCAAACGTGGATCCACACGGAAGCACACAGAGACTTCTATCTTTGTTCTGATCTGGGGCTCCTCCTGGCTTTTGGGTTCCCCATGGTTTGTCCTTTTCCCAGTTCGTCTGGTAAATTCTCTGACACTTCAAAGGCAGGGGGAAATGTCATTCTTTCCCCCCCCTTCTTTCTTTTTTCTTTTATTCTCTGTCTAATTCTCTCCTCTGTCTTAAAGCTACAATTGTACTCGACGGAAAGGGGCAACACCAAAGCCTGTAGTCGCTCAGATGTGGGTGTGCAAGTGTATGTAATAAATTGGGTTCTTATCCACAATCGTTCTTTGAGGAATTCCAGCAAACCTCTTTGGACCCCAACAAATTATTACAATACGTGTGTATTAACCAGACAGATAAATGCTGCGAAAATGATCATAGTATATGACACATTTTGTATTAAAGTTGAAAAGGGGGCAAAAAGGGGAGCATACCTCCCTTGAGGGATTTTCTCCGATGGAGTGTTCGTCAGCTACAATAATGGAAGGTGTAAATAAGTAATCAATGCTATCCTCAGAAGGTCAGAGCTGGGCTGCAAATCCCCAGAAAGGGGGTACCACTGTCCTCCAGGGAACCCACCACTACTCTCTACTTTTGTCAGCCCAGCCTCTCTGGCTTTTTTTTTTTTTCTGGAAAAGTTGCTGACATGTTTAAGTTGCTTTAGGACACTAAGCCCCTATACATCTGTTTATATTTTGGCATTGGAGACTCAGTAGAGACAACATCTCTTTCGGCCCTAAACTTCCCAACTGGTTGGCCTTAAGGGCATGTGGTGTGATTCCATACTGATCCCAAAACGTGCCACACCAGCCACCAGGGGGCGAAGCGACAGACTTCAGGTTTGCAAAGGTCTCAGGAGGAGTCTTCTGTCCACTGCCAGGAAAGCTCAGCTCTGGGAAACTTGTAGGCACGATGCAGAGAGGGGCTTGAATAACTGTCAAGTGTTTCACACGCTGGGAACCCGGGGCACAGTGACGCAGTGACCGGAGCCGAAAATAAGACTTGGGCACCTGTAGATTCCAACAATGAGCTGATTTCCCCATCCAGCGGGCTTCCACACATGGCAGGTGTTATTTACCTTGAACCTGTCCATCACCGGTCAGCCTCCACCCTCCACTTCTGCTTTTCAGTTCATTAAGGTTGTACCTTTACATGAGATGGTGTTGTTTTTGTGTCCCTGAAATGCTTATTTCTAGAAGCAGATCCTCTTTCATTGTATCAAGTCTAGGTTTGTGAGGTCATGACCTGTATATGAACAAGGGAGGATGAGAAGTTGAACTCTAGATCGGAGAGCCTTAGCGTCTTTGTGTTTTCAGGACCATTCCAGTTGATTCTGTGGCTGAGGTATGCAAATAGTTTCCTTCCCTCATCCTTGACTTTGCTCTGCTCTGCCAAGGTCATCATTTGCTTGCTAAGTTGGAATGCAGGACCTCTGTAATTGCCACCAAAACCCTTTTTCCTGTTAAAAGAGATAGCCTAGGGACTTGGTGTAGAAGCCCTCAGTCAAGGAGGCCTGAGAAAGCTATAAACAGGCATGGAATGTCCTGGATAATTCTGTGGTGGGGAAATTAATTCTGAACCACTAAGTACCATTAAGAACTTGATGCCAACTAAATAGGCAGAAATTTTTATAGATGCTGCCAGAATTTCGAAGCCACCCAGTGTGCCATAGCTTCAGGGGAGCAAAAGTACTAACTCTAACAAACTGGGGAAAATGAAGACGCATGAGTCTGAATCAGTCGAGCCCTGGACACCACAGATCCTAGGGGAGCAGAGACCAAAGGTCATCCCGTGTGGTTGATCGGAGAAAGAAGTCACAGGCTCACCCTACCTGAAGGGTCTTTAGACTGGAGGGATAGGGTTAGGATTTTCTGGTACCCGTGAAAGTAAACCCCTTCACTGCATGGTACTTTATGGGTTACTGAATGCTTTCACATCTGTATTCCTACTTGATCTTCAAAATACCCCAAGGAGATTGGCGAGGGAAATCCAGTTATCTCTGTGTGAAGATGAGGATACCGAGGTTTAGAGGTCTAGAATGGCTTGTTTAAGGTCACACGGCTGGGAGAGCTCCGGGCCAGGACAACCGTCCGAGGCTGACTTTCTCATCCTGGGCTGCTAGGTGATGTCTACAGATCGCTCCCCCAGGAGTGTTGGTGCAAAAAATCGTAAAAGCGTTTCATTCATAGAAGTGGAATAGAAATGAAGATTCTCTTCTGGGTCTCTTTTCTACCCCTGGCATGCAACTTTTAGCACCGAGGAGGATAGGACCTTCCTTCTTTTTACCACTCACTTACAAAGTATTGAGAGGACTAGCCATCCTTCTCTGCTTTCCCAGCTGCCCCCTGGGGGAGACGGCAGTCTCTGCTGGGTCGTCCCCTACTGAGCTGGCCGGGACCAGCTTTGGCGAGCGGGCTTTCCCCTCCCATGAGGGCATCCGAAGCCATTCTGTTGAATGCCGGGCACCTGGCTGCCCGTCACAGTGAGGGGTCTGTGCACTTGACTGGCTTTTCTTTTCATGTTCTGCCCTTGTAGTTGCAAGATCCTTTCACTTGGTATTACTCATATCATTATGAGTGAACTCCAGAACCCGCCGTCCGACACTAAGGACTAATAACCGCGGTCTTCCTGCCTCTCTCCCACTGGACCTGCTTGGATGAAACCTTCTAAGCAGATCCTGGTGTGGATTGGACATGAAATTTCTGTATTTCGTCAGATGGGGTGTATTCGTCAGCTCGGGCTGCCATAACCCACTACCATAGAACAGGGTGGACTAAACAACCGACATTCATTTCTCCCAGTTCTGAAAGCTGGGAAACTTGAGGTACCAGCTGGTGCCGTTCGCGGGAGAGCCCCCCTCTTGGCTTGCAATGGCCACCTTCTCCTTGTTCCCTTACGTGGTGGGGAGTGGCCTCTTGGGATAAGGGCACTCTTCCCATAGTGAGGGGCTCCCTCCTACTACCATCACTCTGGGGGTGAGGGCTCCAACATGCGCCTTTTGGAGAGACACAAACGTTCAGTCCAGAACACTAAGTTTTGGACTTGGTGCCGGCCGTGTTCGGCGTAGTCTTTCATATCTGCAGCTGGAGTCTGGCGACCTGTCACCCCCTCCCCCTGCATGGGGCCCCTCCCCCCCGCCCCAGTCAGGCCCTGCTGGTAGGGCTGTGATGTTTCCATCTGGCCTGCCCTGGTGCAGTCAGCGGACTCGGTCCCCTCACCGCCATTCTGGAGCCCGCCTTGACAGAGGAAGGCCTTGTCACCGTCGCTCGCTGCACAGAGGGGAGCAAGAAGGAAAGGGAGGGGTTTTGCATTCTGTGCGGTGCCACAGGTCATCCTCTGTATTGCCTGTGATAAACCAGGGGCTCCATGGGCCCATGAAGTGTTTTTATAACCGTGTGGTGTTTGCCCCGCCAACTGCCTGGCTTTCCACTTGCCGTGCCTTCTCTGCCTTCAGCTTCCTTCCTCAACAAGCAGATCCCTTGAGGTACTGGGTTTTTATCGTCGGAGCAGAGTAGGGCTGGCTGTAGACCGACAGAGAAGGGAACCGAGGATGAACGAAAATATGAAATGAAAATCAAATCCAGGTGGGCCCAAGGTCCAACCAAGAGGGCAAGGCGAAGGGATCTACGGGGGCGGAAATGAGAGCACCCTGCTGAAAGCAGGTGACTCCCGAATTTCAGAGGATCTGGACTCTCAGGGCCTGGGGCATGGCTGCCGTGGGGGCAGGGCCTATTTCAAGAACTTTTGGGGCTCCGACACCAGGTCTTGAAATGGGTAATAGTGAAGGGCTTTCAGAGGATCGCCTCTGGCGTGGGGCTGCCTGGGCTCAAAGCCCGGCCCCTCAGTTTACCAGCTACGTGATGGTGAGGTGGTTGTTGTTTTTAATTGTTCTGCTTCATATGTGTTAGCATTGTTGTTTTCAAAGAGCCGTGCCTGGCTCGCTCCCTCGCTGCTGAGGGGTCCTTTTCTCAAAGCTTCAACCTTGACCTTAAGCCAGAGGTTGAGGTCTGCCTGTAAATGGATTTGCTGCCCCAGAGTCCCCTCTCCCCATAGCACTGAAGGCCTGGATGTTTTTTCGCTTTTGCAGAAGCCTGCCGCGTCAGGCTCCTGTGATCACTGTGACACCCATCAGGAATCTTGGCCTTGCGTCCACCCCTTGCCCACCTGGAAGTTACTGCTAAGGTCTCAGCATGAATAGCAGCCAAGCCCTCATGGCTCGCGGCAAGGAAGAATATCTTCTATGCATACCCTGCCTTATATTTACAAAGTGCATTCATTTGCACCATTTACTGACAGTCTTTAAGGTGCTGTGAGGTCTACAAAAAACAAAACAAAAGCGTAAGAAGTGATGTCTGCCTTAGGGGAGCTTCTGGGGTTTGGGAGAGAAGACTACACTACATAGACTGCAGATGATAATGTTCAGGGAAGTTGTAATTAGATGTCATGGATTAGAAAAGTACAGTGATATCTCAGAGACAAAAGCAGTGGCTTCGAGTTCGTGGTGATTAGAGTTAGCTTCGTCGAGAAGGGGAGGGGTGGGACGCGGTAATGGGGGAGGCGCAGGGCTAGCGGGGGGAGGCAGTGCCCGGCTCTGAGGAGGTTATCAGAGTCAGGAATTACTTCTGCACGGGAAGGGAGAGACGGCGAGGAAGTGGGCCTGCCTGTTGTGCAGGATTTGGGTTAGCTGAGCCATGGATTGAGACGACGCTCTCGATGGAACATCTGTGCCCCCAACGGTCCTGTGTGGAAACCTAATCATCAGTGAGATAGTGTATGGAGGTGCGACCTTTGGGAGGAGATGAGGTCATGAGCGTGGAACCCCGTGGATGGAATTAGTAGAGCATTCCCTCGCCCCTTCCGCTCTGCGAGGACCGAGCGGAGAGACGGCCGTCTGTCTGTGACTCAGGAAGCAGGCTCCCACCAGACGCCAAGTCCCCTGGCACCCTGCTCTGGCACTTCTCAACCTCCAGAAGGGTAAGAAGGGAATTTCTCTTCTTTGTAGACTGATGGGCTGCAGTCTAGGGTATTTTCGTGATAGCTCGAAGAGACTAAGACAGATAGGAGGAGTAGGGTCAGGTTATGGACAGGAAGCCAAGAGAATTTAAAGTAGGTAGTTCCCATATATATTTTGTCCTTTGATTCACACACAGCCCTATCCGGTCAGCAGTACTGCCCCATTTTACAGAAAGTCTGCGTGATGATGGATACACGTACGTGTGCGCGAAGCCGTGCTCTTTCCCTTTCAGCGTGCGTTTGTTCGTGGCAGGCTTGCAGGCTGCCTGTGGTTGGCGTTGGGGAACTCCGTGGCTTTCTTACACAGGAAGTGTGAGTGCGAGGGAAGTTACCAGGGAAGGTGTTGACCGCACACAGATGCGTCTGTTTCCCGAGGGTAAGGAAACGGTCTGGTGAAACATACTAAGCAATCCACGAGGCAGACCCCGGGGTCAGATTATAAATCCAGCTCCCCAGGACCTGCATCCTCTGCCCGTGTTCCAGCAGCGACCAGCCCGTTTCTACCCACCCAGTGCTCTGTCTGCATCACAGCCCGTATCTAAGGCCTGATCCTTTTTGGGTCTGTGTCTCTCTGATTTATGATGCTTTCAGATTACCAAACACAATTCGTTTGGCAATGAAAGAAAACAGTTTTGTGCTATTGCCTCCGTGTATAGGAAATTGCATTTTTGATGAGCAAAGCTGTTGGCCTTCTTCACGCTCCTGGTTGAGAACATGAGCTGGTGGCCAGGGCCTCGAGTGAAAATCCCAGAACAGTCACCCCACTGCCAGAGGCCATCTAGGGGGAAGGGGACTTTATCCCTGCCATACGTTAGGCTGTGTTTTGCAATCTGTTGGTTTTCATTAGCCGATGTATATGCTAATCACTATTGGAGCAAAATAACTCTTTCTTTCTTTCTTTTTTTTTAAGATTTTATTTATTTATTTGAGAGAGAGAGTGAGAGGGAGCATGAGAGGGGAGAAGGTCAGAGGGAGAAGCAGACTCACTGCGGAGCTGGGAGCCCGATGCGGGACTTGATCCTGGGACTCCGGGATCATGACCTGAGCCAGAGGCAGTTGCTTAACCAACTGGGCCACCCAGGCACCCCAAATAACTATTTCTTAAAGAAGACTTCTGTGATCGAGTTTGTTGTCAGGGGGGTAATTTTCCTCAATGCTTATGTTTTTTTGGGGGTGAAAAGGGGCATTAAAGCAACCTGGTTGTCTGGCACTTGTTAGGAGGAGGGCAGAGAAGCTTGAAGGAAAAGGACAGGTTTCTGTGTCTGCTCCGTAGGGTGGGATCTGGCTGGTTCCAATCCAAGACATTAGTTCCCCTAATTCCTAGTGGTCTGGCTGGGTGACCCCCTAGAGGGGATGCTCTTCTATTCAGTTGCCTCTGAGCTCAACCAGTGGGAGGTATTTTATCAGCCAGAGATTGTTTCCTTTTCTTCAGTCTTACAACTACCAACACAACACTAAGGAGACCAAGGTTAAGGGTACCACGTGCGCAAGCCCTTCCCTTGAATCTGGTCTGCAGGGCCGTGTCACAGACAAATCATTTTTGCTGCTGATGTCCACTGTTAATTAGGACTTGCTGTCTTCCAAACTGGTGGCGGGGTGGGGGACCTATCTGGAGATAGAAGGTGCTCTCCGGTCATTTTAATTTAGATTTATCTAAGATGGCGAAGAAATCGCGTCAATGGTTAAGGCAACTGTCTTCACGTAGTCAGAGGGAGAAAGAAACTAAATCACATTCTCCACGTATCGTCTTGCACCCAGACCAATGTTTTGAGAAACCGGCTTGCCAATAACTATAAAAAACTTCCATAGGTTTTCCTCCTACTTCTCATCCTCCCCTAAAGGTTACATGGCTTCCACGCTCTTAATTAACCACATCAAATGCTTTGTTTCCGCAGCTGGGCTTTTTATTCGGTTGATGAATGATACCCAGGCAGGAGATGATGGTGAGGAGAAGGAGGACTCAGAAGCCCTTGTCGAACTCTGTGGGCACTTTGAAAGGGAGAAAATGACTCATGAGGCAGGCAGGGAGCCTATCTGCTGTGGCGGCCACTGGAAAGGCAGGGGGCCACTGTCAGGACTTAGGGACCTCGCTAGGAGACATGTAGAGGTAGGAGGTAGTTGAAGGGCTCCTTCAAAAGTGCGTGAGGGGACACAGTGTATGCAGTCATCTGGGTTTTCACTGTTAGTTGGCAGTCTTTGGGGGCCTTTTCTATCTTTAAGGTCATGCTATGAGTTCGTCAGATTATCAACCTCAAGAGGAAAACTGAAAATCATTGGATCTGAGACCTTATGTTGCTTTTTAAGAAAAAGTCAAGCAGACTATATTCATGTAATTCTTGTCTAAGTAATTAAAAGACAAAGTTTACTGCTACTCGTGTAGTAAATTTTTAAAATTTACCTGAAAAACAGCCCCCCACCTGTGATTAGTAGCACTAGAGGGTTTCCATTAAGGTTCGTGTTCTCGTTTGATCTTCATAACCAGCTCAATGGAGTAGGTTCTTGGGACAAACACAGATCTTACCCCATCTTAAAGACTGCAAATCTGAGGTCCAGAGAAAGGAAGTAGTGGGATGGATTTCACAAATTAGGTTTCCTGACTCCAAGCTCCTGGTTAAAAAAAAAATAATAATAATTGATCTGATTTTAGTTGGGCAAGGAAGGTGTCATTAGAAATACCAGTGCTGATGTGAAATTATTTATGGTTTCTTCCTTCTTGGTGGGAATGGGACCTCAGAGTAGAGCTGATGCGTTACTTCATGGCATGGGGAAATCTGGCCCCTACCTGTGTGTGTGTTGTTGGTGGGATGGACCTAGATGGTTTCACCAGTGCAGAAGGAAAGCCTATTCCCAGGCAGAGGGGTCCAATAGATGTTCCATAAGGAACTGGAAATTAATTACTAAGAGTTATACTTAGAAGCTCATAAAACATTTATTTTTAGATAACTATATAGATTATCTATATATAGATATATATATAATCTCATTTTAGATTATATATATATATATAATCTCAATTATATATCTATATAATAACTATATAGATTATTTTAGATAACTATATAGACTATATATTAGATAACTATAGAAGTATAACTTCTAAGTTATACTTAGAAGCTCATAAAGCATTTATTATGTTCATTTGCTTTTTTTTTTTTAAAGCAAAGCTTTTAAACTTGTTTGGGGGTTATCTGGAAGAGAAGATGTTAATAGTTTTAGAATTACAGAGTCAGAAGGGATCCAAATTTAAATTCTTCCCCAGTGAGTAGACTTCCAGCTACAACGAGCTACGGCAGCACTGGCTAATGTCACCTAGATTTGTCTAAATCCTCCTAGAAATCGGTAGCAAGAGCACAGAATTTTTCTGTGTTAAATTAAGGCGCCTTCGAGATAAGTATTATTTAACCGAAAGTCGTTAGGATATTATTCACATAAAACAGGCTGTTTTTTCTCCTGATGGACTGAATCTCCCTCAGTGGAACTTCAAGCTCATCTCTCTGAGGTCTCCCCTTGGACATCGTGTAAAACGAATCCTTTGCTCTTCTGCACGACGGCTGCTCAAATATTTGAAGACCACTGTCTTTTTTTTTTTTTTAAGATTTTATTTATTTATTTATTCATTTATTTGACAGAGCAAGAGAGATAGAGAGAGAGAGCACGAGCAAGGGGAGCAGCAGAGGGAGAGGGAGAAGCAAAATCCCCGCTGAGCAGGGAGCCCCATGAGGGACTCGATCCCAGGACCCTGGGATCATGACCTGAGCCGAAGGCAGACACTTAACGGACTGAGCCACCCAGGTGCCCCTGAGACCACTGTCTTTATCCCTTTATCTTCTCTACACTGAACACCCACTTTCTTGAGTTTCTATGTGTTATTTGTAGTCTCTTTGTGCTTCCTTTGTCCTTCCTCAGACATCTGTAGAACACCTACTATGTGTGGGTATAGCATTTCAAAAAAATTTACACTTCTTTTCTTACTTTTTTCTTACAACCTGAGAACTAGGGAGAAAAAAAAAACCTGGTTGTGTTCTTTCCCTTCGTGCTCAGGGAATAGCAAATGAAGTATGTGTGTGTCCATGTGTGTGTCTGCACGTGCCCACACACATACGTGCACATATATATGCACGTGTATATTTTAACTATAGGGAATGAAAACAAGAAGGTAAATACAGGAGAAAGAAGTTGGAAAGTTAGGCATTTAAAATAAATCTTTGACTTTGTCTTATTTTATTTTATTTATTTATTTAGAGCGAGCACATGAGGAGGGGGCGGAGCAGAGAACGAGAGGGAGAGACTCTAGCAAACTCCTCACTGGGCGCAGAGCCCAACGCAGGGCTCGATCCTGTATCTCTGAGATCACGACCTGAGCCCAAACCAAAAGTCGGATGCTCAACCGAGTATCCAACCTGACTCATCCAGGTGCCCCAAATCTTTTGAGTTAGATGACTTAACATATTAATTGTTGGGGCGCGGCTGGTTTAGTCGGTAGAGCATGCGACTCTTGATCTTGGGGTAGTGAGTTCGAGCCCCATGTTGGGTGTCGAGATCACATAAATAAATAAAACCTCTAAAAATCATAATAAAATAAAATATTAATTGTGGAGTTAATTATAGCTGCCTCTTAGAGACAGAGCTGTTCATAGATCCATTACAGTTGTTCATCAGGC
>JAQQSY010006885.1:0-10792 GCA_028646535.1 Procyon lotor
TTAATCTCAGAAACAACTTCCCTATAACTGATTACATGTGTTGTGCATTCCGTAGTATATGATATGAAATAATAGTAAACACACAAGTATTGTCAACTTTGTGACATATTTGCTCAGAAATAGCTGCGCTTATTATCTCAACAACCTTGTAGTCAGAACGGACACATTATGCCTCTCATTTTAAGAATAAAAAATGCGATTTAGAAAGTGGTTCAGCAGCAGGGCCAAGACTGTAAATCAATGCTGCTGTCTTGGCTCTAATCTATTTGACCTGACAGGCTGGAGATGGTTGTAAAAGTAGTCCCCAGTTTCCAGGTGAGTTATGTTCCTAAAGATCATTTGTAGGTCAGTTGTTTTGAACTCCACACGTTCTCCCATAGAAATAGCAGGATGAATAAAGGTTATGTCTCCAGTCCCGCCTGCCAAGGCCTTTAACCCGTGGTGCATCCATCCTCCAGGGATACAGAGCCTGTTACTATTAATATCTACTGGAGAATTACTTCAGAGCCCTGACTTGGAATGTAGGGAGCACATTTTCGTGTGGAGAGCACTTCTGGCCTTCAACAGTGGATGGTAGCTCTGAGTGGCTGGGTGGAGAGAGGCTCTCACATGGGCGGCCGAGGGCACTCGATGCAGAATCTCTGGAGAGAGCCCTGGCACAGATGCCTGTGTAGAGCAGGCTTGTGGAACTTCCTGGGTTGTGTTTGAGGAGGGGATGCTGAATGACTGGGTTGAAGCCTGTGTTGACAAAGGCAGATGGTTCTTAAAGTGCTGGACCCTGGCAATGGGAGGACAGTCTGACTGTGCAAGTCGTGTAACAGCTCCTTAAATGAGATCCACAGAAAGCACAAAGTTACCTTTTGCTTTCTCGCTATCCAGTTTAGGTCATTCAATAAACTGCTTGCATTTGTTTAAATTTCCTTGTTGATATTATAAAGTATATTGTCAATGAATTGGAAAATTAAACAATATTGAAAAGTACCAAGAAAAATGTAAAAAAAAAATCACACAATCCCTTTCATCCACAGATAAGCATTATTAGTTTAAAGGTTTTAATCAGAATTAGGGAAAATATTTCAGACATGAATCTAAAACTATTCTGTAAATTTCTCAGTAAGGGAGTCTGGGGTCCAAACTTAAATACTAATTTATATTTCCTGTCATTTTCCCACATTAGGTAATGTTTAGAATATATCCAGTCTTTATTCTCTTATTTCATACATTGGATCATGTAATTTCCCCTGGACTTTGTTATTGTTTTGTCACCTTTTCTTTTTTTTTTTTTAATTTTTAATTTTAATTTAAATTTATTTATTTGACAGAGAGAGAGAGAGATCATAAGTAGGCAGAGAGGCAGGCAGGGAGAGAGGGAGAAGCAGGCTCCCTGCTGAGCAGAGAGCCCAATGCGGGGCTCAATCCCAGGACCCTGGGATTATAACCTGAGCCAAAGGCAGAGGCAAAGGCTTAACCCACTGAGCAACCCAGGCGCCTCGTTTTGTCACTTTTTCTCAAATTGATATGTAAGAACTATTGAACATTAGAGGAAGATTCAAAGTCAAAAAGCCTGAGCTAAATGAACAAAATGCTTAACAGTGAATGAGGGTGATGTATTAGTTTTTTTTAATCCAAATTTTTTTCTATATGTTGGCCCATCTGCTAAAGGGAAAATGTTTCATATTGTTATTTCTAATTAAGGTTGAGTTTATTTTCTGTGTATTTATAGGACATGTGCCCTGGTGAGAGGTATGAAAAAGAGTTGAGATTTGAAACCAGGGATATGGAGGGTGTGCAGGTAGCAGTGGGTGTCTTAAGTACTGATGAGGGCTCGCTTACTTCATCATGGGCTTCACTGGCAAGGGTGTGTGTGTGTGTGTGTGTGTGTGTACCCATACACATTATAAGGAAGGGAGTTTCTATGTAATTAACATAAATATAGAGTTGCTGAAGTGGGGAATTCCATGTAGTGGCTGAACATCTGAAGTCATACCTGTGGGTCCTCTAATCCCTCATATCCAATAGTGAAAAGTCCTTAGGTGGGGAGTGGACAGGCAGGAGTTTTAATGAAAAACAAAAAATAAATCACCCTTTCCTAACTACTAATGATGGATCTATACTTAATCCTAGTTTATTTACTCATCTGTAAAATGGAGATAACAATAGTATCCATCTCACTGGGCTATTGTGAAGATTAACCGAAGTCATATATATAAAATAATTATCCCAGTGCCTAGAATAGGTAAACTGTCAATAAATATTAACTTTTGTTACTTTTTAAAAAAATTTTATGTATTTCACAGAGAGAGAGAGAGAAAGATCACAAGTAGGCAGAGAGGCAGGCAGAGAGAGAGGGGGAAGCAGGCTCCCTGCTGAGCAGAGAGCCCGATGTGGGGCTCAATCCCAGGACCCTGAGATCATGACCTGAGCTGAAGGTGGAGGCTTAACCCACTGAGCCACCCAGGTGCCCCTATTTTTTGTTTCTAAAATAAGGGGATGAACTAAGCAATCTCTAAGACCTCTGCCAGAGCTACAGATCCAGATCCAAAATATTGAAAATGTATAGCTGTTCTTATTCGATCCACAAGTTAAAGAAAAATTGAATACATGATAGCTTTGAAATGAGCAAAAATGAGCTGGGTAATTGCTCCCAATTTAAGCTATGTCTTCAGGAAAAGGAACTGGTTGGATTGGAATATATGCAGCATAACCTGTAAAAAGTGGCTTTTACTAAGTCAAAGACACAATCAAGCCACCAGAATAGAGCTGACCACATTTAAGGCCGCCCCTTTAGCTAAGCCTCCACTGTTACCGAGGAAGACAGAAAAGTTGGTCAAAACCTTGCATGTAAATTCTATAAAACATAAAGAACAGTTATCAGTCTTTACTGAAAATCAACAATTCTTATGTAAAAGTCAAACAAATATTTTCAGTAAAATTTGAAAACAAATAAAACCACAAACTTATTAGAGTTAGAGCTGTTGACCTCTCGATATTTAGTCTTCTAAATCAAGTCTTTGTAAGCTTGGCTCAGTATCTTTAAATATTGAGCATAATAATTTTCCTACTTTAGGGGGATTTTGACATCCAGAGTTATTTATTTGACTGGTAAACAAAATCCTTGATCCTAAAGTAACTGCCTGATAAATTTAGAATCCAGAATCCTAGAGTTTAAATATATATATTTAATATATTAAATATAATATTCCTAACAATGATTTAATCTCCCGTTGAATCCTACTGAGAGTAATGGTCAGTGTTACAGGTGCTCACTGAAACTTTTGACATCCCTCTCCTTTCAGGCACTTGGGGGTTTTATATTCCCCGGTTTCCTTGAGATTAGACATAGTCATATACTTGCTTCGGCCAATGAAGTTTAAGTGGAAACAATGTGAATCATGTCCAGGCAGGAACATTTAAGAGCCAATTTGTGGTTCAAGCTGTTTCTTTGCCATGATGACTGCTGGAGACTTGTGTTCGGATGGCAGTTTCGTAGGATGGCGAGACCCCTGCTATCTGGGGTCTCTGCATGCTATCATAATCAGAGACCCTGGCGGTGGACAGGTAGTGTAAGTAAGAAATACATTTTTGTGTGCATGCCACTGAGATATGGGGGTTCTTTGTTGCAGTGGCACAATGCTAAACTAACTTGATCAGTACTTTACAAAGCCTGTTTTTGTGTAAGCCCCTCTTATGGCTGGATAGAAACATTATTTTAACATTGTGTCTTATATGGAGCTAAAATGTGATTTAATCTTCTTATGCCCTCTGAAACAGAAGAGAATTGCCACTTTTGTTCTTCCACCTGATAATCCTTCAAATATCAGAACATAAATTTTATGTTCCCCATAAGTTCTCTATCTGCAAAGAAATGCTATTTGTCTATTGACAGAATTTCTTGACTTTTCACCATTCTGGTTACTCCCTGGATAACTTTTGTTTTTCCAATGTCCCATTCAAATGTAATGTCTAGAACTGAGTACAAATCTTACTAAATTAGATACTGCAGGGAGGTATCATTGGTTGGCTTTTCTGAGGTTTGTGATGATGGTGGATTATGATTATTTATTACAAGTACATTATTTTAAACCAGGTTTAGGACTGTCATTTTTAGACAGGTTCCAGCATTGGGTTTGGTTCAGAAAGAGTTTAATTTCCACATATGAGTGAAATCATATGTTATTTGTCTTTCTCTGACTGACTTATTTTGCTCAGCATAATACTCCTCAGCTCCATCCATGTCCTTGCAAATAGCAAGATTTCATTCTTTTTTATGAATAATATTCCATTTTACATTTTTTGAATAATATTCCATTGTATATTTATACCACATCTTTATCCATTCATCAGTAGACACTTTGGTTGATTCCATGTCTTGGCTATTATAAATAATGCTGCAGTAACCATAGGGCTACATATATCTTTTTGAATTTGTGTTTTTATTTTCTTTGAGTGACTACCCAGAAGTGGAATTGCTTGATTATATGGTAATTCTATTTTTAATTTTTTAAAGAACGTCTGTATTATTTCCCATAGTGATTGCACCAATTTACATTCCCACAGTACAGGAGGGTTCCCTTTTCTCCACATCTTTTCAAAACTTGTTATTTCTTATGAAGAATCAACTTCTGGAACTCCAACTTCCAATGAACAATACTTTGTTAACATTCATAATAATTTGCATATTTATTATTTCCATGCTTGCATATTGGTTAAAGCCACTTTCTCCTCAAGTGGAACACCATAGGTGCCAGCTGCCTTTGGTCCTCTGGCCGCAAGAATACCTACTCTTGTTAACCATCTTTCTGTATGTTGGGCACCCATAGTTCACTCTTTGAATTCAGCTAAGAAGTTACATTAGGTTTGGATCTGGAAACTTGCCTTAGGGATCTGTATAGTTGGCTCCATTCAGCTCTGTTCACTCAACATCTTTTCAACAAAGATGAAAGTCACTCCGCCCTCTACTGTTCTCTTCCAGAAACTCCTCTTCCTCTCTTAACCTTCTTTAAGATGTACAGTTAGACACATCTGAATGTCAGGCTGCACATGCTGCCATTCCTAATTCCACATGCTCATGAAAGGCTCACTGCTTTTCTCTATTTATTCTTCCCTCCATGTTCCAGTTCATGACATTATTGCCATGTTTCTCCTCAGACTTTAGTTTTCCATATCATACCCTCTAACACTCCCATTCCTATGTTACATGAATTCATTTTTTTAAAAAATTCTTTATTTAAATTCAATTTAGTTAACAAATACTGTATTATTTGTTTCAGGCATAGAATTTAGTAATTCATCAGTTGCATATAACACCCAGGGCTCATTACATTAAGTGTCCTCCTTAATGCCCATCCCCCAACTATCCCTTTCCTCTACCCATGTCCCTGCCAGCGACCTTCAGTTTGTTTCCTAGAGTTACAGCATCTCTTATGGTTTGCTTCCCTCTCTCTTTTCATCTTATTTTATTTTTCCTTCTCTTATCTATGTTCATCTGTTTTGTTTCTTAAATTCCACATGTGAGTGAAATCATAGTATTTGTCTTTCTCTAACTTATTTCGCTTAGCATTATGTCCTCTAGTTCCATCCATGTCATTACAAATGGCAAGGTTTTATTGTTTTTAATGTCTGAGTAATATTTTATTGTATATATACAGCACATCTTCTTTATCCATTCATCTGTTGATGGACATCTGCGGTCTTCCCATATTTTGGCTATTGTGGACATTGCTGCTATAAACATTGGGGTTGCATGTGCCCCTTCAAATCACTATGTTTGTATCTTTTGCATAAATACCTAGTAGTACAATTGCTGGGTGGTAGGGTAGTTCTATTTATAACTTTTTTGAGGAACCTCCATACTGTTTTCCAGAGTAGCTACACCAGTTTGCATTCCCACCAACAGCATAAGAGTGTTTCCTTTACTCTGCATCCTCACCATCTGTTATTTCCTGACTTGTTAATTTTAGTTAAGTTGTTTCCTGACTTGTTAATGGTGTGAGGGGGTATCTCATTGTGGTTTTGATTTGTATTTCCTTGATGCTGAGTGATGTTGAGCATTTTTTTTTTTAATGTGTCTGTTGTCCATTTGTATGTCTTCTTTGGAGAAATATCTGTTCATGTCTTCTGCCCATTTCATGACTGGATTTTTTTGTCTTTTTGGGTTGCTGAGTTTCATTGGTTCTTTACTGATTTTGGATACTAGCCCTTTCTCTGTGGTGTCATTTGCAAATATATTCTCCCATTCCGTGGGTTGCCTTTTAGTTTTGTTGACTATACCCTTTGCTATGCAAAACTTTTTATCTTAATGAAGTCCCAATAGTTCATTTTTGCTTTTTTTCTCTTGTCTTTGGAGACATGTCTAGCGAGAAGTGGCTGTGGCTGAGGTCAAAGAGGTTTCTACCTATGTTTTCCTCTAGGATTTTGATAGATTCCTGTCTCACATGTAGGTCTTTCATCCATTTTGAATTTTTTTTGTGTGTATTGTGTAATAAAGTGGCCCAATTTCATTCTTACACATGTGGCTGTCCAATTTTTCCAACACCATTTTTGAAGAGACTGCCTTTTTTCCACTGGATATTCTTTCCTGCTTTGTTGAAGATTAGTTGACATGCAGTTTTCGGTCCATTTCTGGGCTCTATTCTTTTCCACTGATCTGTGTGTCTGTGTTTGTGCTAGTACCATACTCTCTTGAATTTATTTATTTTAACTTCTCTACCTAAATATTTTTTCCATGAAACTCTAAATTTACTGAGTCAAACTCCTATAATAATTTTCTTTTTCAATAATAGTATTTATCAGTTTCTGTCTTACATGGTCGTTTGTATGTTTGCCCTATTTGAGTTCATTTTTGTGACATTCATAAAAGCATTGTCTGTCAAATCTTCAGAATGCAAAAAAAATACTGTTTTACTAGATCACAAGATTGTTTCCTCTATCCTGTACTCTTTCTAGTACTGGCACCTTGCCTTGTATATTATTTTCAAACATTTAATGAAGTAAATTTATTTGTGGGAAAATGCATATCAAATTATTTTGTCAATTATAGGATGAGGATAAGAGAATTTAACTTACTTTCAAATGAAATGTTTTTATATTAGTGTTATCATTTAGCTGAGCATTTCATGTTCCTTTACTATTGGGATCAAGATAACATATTTTATACTTGAGCATTGATTCTGTAGCAGGCATGCCACCACTTGTGCTCCCTTGGCCATTAAAAAAGATGCTAAATAATAGGGGCGGCTGGGTGGCTCAGTTGTTAAGCGTCTGCCTTCGGCCAGGACAGATCCCAGGGTCCTGGGATGGAGCCCTGCATCGAGCCCTGCAACGAGCCCTGCATCGAGCCCCACATCGAGTCCCGCATTGGGCTCCTTGCTCGGCGGGAAGCCTGCTTCTCCCGCTACCATTCCCTCTGCTTGTGTTCCCTCTCTCACTGTGTTTTTCTCTGTCAAATAAATAAAATCTTTAAAAAAAAAAGATGCTAAATATAAAATATGGCTTAATTAAGCTTGGATTCTTTCTCAGAACCCTTCTCCATACTGTGCTACTGATAGTTATCTCGTAGAAGGAATGAATCTGATTTGGTCTGTGGTGACCATGAGACAATAAGAGGGAAAAGGTAAAATAATTTTTTAAAATTTTTTTAAAGATTTTATTTATTTGACAGAGAGAGTTCACAAGTAGGCAGAGAGGCAGGCAGAGAGAGAGGGGGAAGCATGCTCCCTGCTGAGCAGGAAGCCTGATGCGGGGCTTGATTCCAGGACCTTGAGATCATGACCTGAGCTGAAGGCAGAAGCTTTAACTCACTGAACCACCCAGGCGCCCCAAAATAATTTTTTAAAAATCATCAATTGGTTGAATCTTGAAATATTGTAAATGTCATGTAACTAGTCCTCAACTGCAGACATAGAATCTACTTAAAGATTGAGAACATCTGTAAGTTCTTGTACCTCACGACCACTAAGTTTTTCTAGTATAGTGTTGGGAATTTTACTGTCTGATGCAAGTGAATTCTTTATTTTTTTAAAAAAGGTAGAGCCGCTAACTTTCCTCTCAACTACAATATAATATTCCTAAATCTATATTTTATTACCCTTCACATTAAAATAAAGGATAATGGCTACTATTAACAAAATAGCTCTTAATCTAATGGAACATTTTTTAGCTTTTCAAGACTGTCTGTATAAGTAATCATTAATCTTTGGAATAGCAAGATAAAAGTCTTAGAAATAGTTACTAATTTTTAAAGATACTGTAAAACTGAGTTCTGATGGCAGAAAACTCATGAAACAAAGCTTTAAAACATTTTTCATGTTTTATATATAAAGAAATAAGAATTTGGCTCAGTTATTTCTGCATTCTTTAGTTGCTTATTCATTTTCTCATTGCTAACCTAAATTTATAGATACTTTGAGAATAGTCAATCTTCTAAGCTAGGGAATTATTTTTTTAATGTTAAAAAAGAGTAAATATTTTATAGGAGAAATCTTTGTCCCAACTTTTGCCAGTCAAGTAACTTAATATTGCTAAGGATATGCTTAAACTGGTCTATTAGAGGGTTAGATTTTCCAAAAAGTCCTTCCAAAGATTTCCTAAAAGAATAATTTTAAGGTTAAGATGGTTATAATATAGATTTTTCCCCCCTAGAGCAAATACTAAAAAAATACCTAATATTATGACTTTATAGTAATTTAATCCCAGAAGTAGTGAAGCATAAAACTGAAGGTATGAGAAAAGGAACTGATTTGTTAAAATGGCCAAATCAATAAAGGTTAATGTCAAAGAACAAAACTTTGAATTCTGATGAATTCCCATGACCAAGCAGATTGATTTGGTGTTTCATTTATTTATCATTTCATTTATTTTCAAGGTTTAGAAATTGAACTAAGCTTCAACTGATGAAAATTATATTAACTTTGCAAGATAGGAAATTCACAACCTTTTTACTTGAAGTGTTGAAAAAGAAATTCTTTGTCTTAAAAGTAAATCTTTTAAAAAGATTTACAATCCTATCAAATGTTAAGCAAAGCAAAGAGATTTTAAGGAAATGATTTTTTTAAAAAAATATATATTTTTTTAAGATTTTATTTATTTATTTGACAGAGAGAGAGAGATCACAAGTAGGCAGAGAGGCAGGCAGAGAGAGAGGAGGAAGCAGGCTCCCCATTGAGCAGAGAGCCCGATGTGGGGCTTGATCCCAGGACCCTGAGATCATGACCTGAGCCGAAGGCAGAGGCTTTAACCCACTGAGCCACCCAGGGGCCCCTAAAAATATTTTAATATACACCATTCTGGATCTTAGAACAAAGGAAAAACTACTGACATTTGTCCATCTAACAATTTCCTTCTAAACATATTCTCATTTATTGTAGAACATGCACCAACATATTAACCTTTATTAGACCATTTTATTGAAATAGGCTGATATAATTTAGTTTACTATAATCAGAAAGGAGTAGAAATACATATTACCTTTTATTGTCAAAGGAAGAATGTTAATGAAGAAAAATTTAAGTGATATTCAAAGAATGAAATTGTTCATAAAACTTACTTCATTTTTATGGGGTGATATTTAGATATATTTAATACAATTGAAACCACAAATTATCCATGGAAGATTAAAATTGGGTATTACTGGGGTACCTTGGTGGCTCAGCCGGTTAAGTGTCTGCCTTCGGCTCAGGTCATTATCCCAGGGTCCTGGAATCAAGCCCCACATCCCTCTTCTCCCCATTCATGCTCTCTCTTGCTATCTCTGTTGCTATCTCTCTCTCTCTGTGTCAAATAAATAAATAAAATCTTTTAAAAAAATGAAAATAAAATTGTATGTCACTATTTGACAGGCAGACCAGTGGCTTTCCAAAGTGCTCCTAATCCCCAGAATCTAAGACTGTTACATTACATGGCAGAGGGTAATTAAGATTGAAGATTGAATTAAGTTTGTTAATCAGTTGACCTTAACATAAGGGGATTATTCTGGATTATTCAGGTGGGTCCAGTATACTCCTAGAGGTCCTTAAATGTGTAAGGAGATGCAGAATAGTCATTATCAGTGTGAGTGCACTGTGAGAAAAACTCACACAGCCATTGCTGGCTTTAAAGACAAATGGCGCCCACCAGCCAAGAAATGCAGGTGGCTTGTAGAAGATGGAAAAGCAAGAAAACAGATTTTCCCCTAGAGTGTCTAGAAGGGAACACAGCTCTGCTGACACCTTGATTCTAGACCAATAAGACCCATTTCAAACTTTCCACCTCCAGAACTGCAAGATTATAGATTTCTGTTGTTTTGTACCATTGTTTGCAGTAATATGTTACTATGATAGGAAATGAACACAGCCATATTAATAATATTTTTTGGACATGTTAAGTTAAAATTTCTGAGAGCCACTGAAGGAGAAGTACCTAGCAATGACGGTAGCCGCAGTTACCCCAGTAGCATTGGCTGTTCTGTTTACATTTTCTAAAGCTGTTCTATGTGAGTATCTCATGGGCTTTTCATTGTAATTTAGCCAGGTAAAAGAGGCTATGTTGGTGCATATTTTAGAGCCATGGAAACCAAGCTCCAGAAAAATGATGTGGCACAGACAGAGATGGGGTTCAGTTCCTCATCTTCCCTTACTGAAATCTGTGTGCTAGCCCAGTACTGGTAGACATTTGGAAGACTGTTAAACATGAGGCTTGTCTTATTTCCAAGAGCTTAATTACAGTTTGAAGGGTTGGCAGCTGCTTGGATTTCAAACCAACCTTAAAAGTTATGAATATGTCTGAATTTGCTATTAATAAATCTTCTCAGGTTTTG
>JAQQSY010006886.1:0-10792 GCA_028646535.1 Procyon lotor
TTTTTTCCCCCATCCAAAGAATTTTATTTAATGTGTTATAATCTGTTACTGTCATTTATTTTGCTTAGATTAAATGATTTTTTACTTTCTGACACAAAAAGGTGTTCCAGGATCATCTCTGCCCCAACTTTGGAATTAACATTTTCCCTAAGGAACCTTTTCATAGAATATAGTATTGAGAAATCAGGATCTGGGTGCTAGGTATGCTGCTTGCTGTTGGGGTGTTGCCTCTCCCAGGCCCTCCCATTGGGCTGCGCTAGGACACTCTCACCCTGTGCTAATTTCTGTGTATTATCGAAACCAGTGAGTTCACCCCAGTCCTCCCAGTCCCAAAAAACTAATTTCTGTCCTTTTCCCTTTCCATACAATGCGATTTCTTTCTCTGACAGTGAGAAATCTCATTGACGCTGGCTTTTGGACTGAGTTATTCAGGAAGGAAGGAAAGAAGAGAGGAAGCTATTACAACGTTTTTAATATGTATAGCTGTGACACTGGCTATAAATTCCTTAAACTCAGAATTCTTTAACAATTAAAAGATAGTTACCAATTAAATACAACACTAGAAACTCAGTACTTTTTGAATGAACAACACTAGCATGACAATTTTTCAAGCAAGATTTATAGAAATATGACCTGTATACAGAAAAGCCCATAAATCATAAATGTATAGCTGGATACTTTTTTTTTTTTTGGACAGAGAAAAACAGTGAGAGAGGGAACACAAGCAGGGAGAGTGGGAGAGGGAGAAGCAGGCTTCCCACCTAGTAGGGAGCCCAATGCCGGGCTTGATCCCAGGACTCTGGGATCATGACCCGAGCCGCAGGCAGATGCTTAATGACTGAGCCACCCAGGTGCCCCCTGGATACATTTTTTTTTTTTTTAAAGATTTTATTTATTTATTTGAGAGAGAGAAAGTGAGAGCAGGAGAGGAGCGAAGGTCAGAGGGAGAAGCAGACTCCCCGTGGAGCTGGGAGCCCGATGTGGGACTCGATCCCGGGACTCCAGGATCATGACCTGGGCCGAAGGCAGCTGCTTAACCAACTGAGCCACCCAGGCGCCCCCTGGATACATTTTTTATAAAGGAAACATACCTGTATAATCAGCACTCATATCTAGAAATAGAATATTAACAGTACCCCTGAAAGCCTCCTCTCTCTTACCCTGTCTTAGTCTGTAGTTTGGAGCCCTTGCCGCAGGATAATCACTATGCTAACTTCCAAACACTGTAGATGTGCTTTCTCTGTTCATGAACTAGTGTGTACTCTTGGGACTTTTTTTGCTCAACATGTCTGTGAGGTTCCCCTATATTACTGCATGTTAATTTTTTGTTGCTGTATGGTATGCCACTATTACGAATATTTCACAGCTTATTCATTCTATTGTTTTTTTTTTTTAAAGATTTTATTTATTTGACACAGAGAGAGATCACAAATAGGCAAAGAGGCAGGCAGAGAGAGGGGGGGAAGCAGGCTCCCCGCTGAGCAGAGAGCCTGATGTGGGGCTCCATCCCAGGACCCTGAGATCATGACCTGAGCCAAAGGCAGAGACTTTAACCCACTGAGCCACCCAGGCGCCCCATATTCATCCTATTGTTGATGGACATTTGGGTTGATAATAGTTTTTTACTATTGAGACTAGAGGTACAATGTACTTTCTTGTCCAGGTCCTTGGTAGATGAATGTATGCAGCTCAGTTGGGAGTATACTCAGAAGTGAGATTGGTGCGTCACATATTATACATATATTTAGCCTTCATGGATACTGCTATGTAGTTTCCTAAAATAGTTGTACCAGTTTACACCCACCAGAAGGATGAGCGTTCTGGTTTCTCTAAGTTTTTTCTAATACTTGGTATTGTTATTCTTTTCTATTTTAGCCTTTTTGGTGGTGTGTAGTGATATTTCATTATGGTTTTAATATGTATTTCCCTGATGATTAATGATGATGGGTGGTTTTTCATATGGTAATTGGCCATTTAGATACTGGTTTTGTAGAGGGTCTGTTCAAGTATTGTGCCAGGGAATTGGATTGGATTGTTTTTCCTTTCTTACTGATTTTTAGGAATCTCTACATATTTCGGATAAGAGCCTTTTTTGGATATATGTATTAGAAATAACTTCTTCCACTCTGAGGATAGCTTTTTCACCTCCTTAATGGTATCTTTAAAGGAACAAAAGTTCTTATTTTTAATATTGTACAATTTATCAGCATTTTTCTTTGTGGCTAGTGCTTGGTTATAAGTTCATACAAATGATCGAGACTCTATTTGTTTTAATATCTTATTTCATTTAAAAAAAAACAAAAACAAAATTAAGAATTTACTGTTGTTATACTTTTGAGCCTCAAAAGTATATTCTGGGACCCTTCCAGGAGTCTGTTAACCACAATTTAAGAAATATTTGTATTAGAATGTGAGTTCCTTGAAGACTTTTCATTTGTAAGTCCCAGCGACTAGCATAGTTCTTCCAAGTACATTAGCCACTCAAGATATTTGTGGAATGAATCAATGGAACAAATGAATGGTAAAGAAGCTCCCCAAATAAGTTTGGACTCTTTCACCAGTAATGTTACTTTTGTTACTGTCTTTTTCCTTAAAATTAGTTGTTTGGGTTTCTAAAAATTAGGCACTATCAGAATTTGTTTAAAAACTTTTTTTCTCTATAAAAGAAACCTAAGGGTTTTAAAGGAAAGAGTAGTTTGAAATTTCTAATTTCACTGAAAAAAAGATGTTTAGCTTTTTGGAAAAGTGTTCTCTCTCTTCTGTACCATGTTTAAAGACAAGTATGTCTTTCATGTAGTGGTGCTTCTGCCCTGTGGTTTTTAGATAATTGCCACATAATTATAGATTTTTTCCCCCTGCAGTGTTTTGTTTTTTTTTTAATGAAATCAAGTCAGGGGTTGGATTCTGGCCCATAGGTTGCAAGTTCCTCCATTACTCATCCAGGAAAGACCCAAGGAGTAGTTAAGAATAAGGCTTTAACAGGGGCACCTGGCTGGCTCATTCGGAAGAGCATGCGACTTGATCCTCGGGGTCATGAGCTCACGCTCCATGTTGGGTGTAGAGATCACTTTAAAAAAAATAATAAAACCTTGAAAAAAAAAAAAAAAGAATGAGTCTCTAAGTGAACTAAACTTCTTGAATCTGAAGCCCAACTCTGTCTTACTGCTATAATCTTAGGGAAGTAACTTTAACCTAATCTTAGGGTATAGTGACAGTTGTTTTCATCTATAAAGGGAGAATAATAATATCACCAAACACAGGAGTGTAGCTATAAAGATTAAATGAATACTTGTAAATATTTAAAACAGTATCTGACACATAAGTAGTAGTCAGATATTTGATCGTTCCAATTTTTTTTTAGTATATGTGCTGCCGAAGCGAGCACAGTAGTCAGATATTTTAAAGTAAAATGATCAGAGTTGATGGAATGAGCCACATTGAAGATTAAACTGAACTTAATAGAAGTTATAAATAGCTGAACTCAGGTTTATTTACAGTTATTGGATATTCGGACTACCCCTTAAATGTAAAGGAAGCTGTTTAGAGATAAGCAAAAGGAAATCCTTTTTTGTATCACAGTTAGCACATATAAAAAATTTATTGACTGTAACCCCAATTAGCTAAGTGCCATATTTTGCAGTGAAAGAAATAGTACAAAATATTATAAGGGAATGATTAAACAAAATCAATAGAAATATAATGAGAAGTTTTTTTAAATTTCACCCTTCTATAATGTCAGTGTCGAGTATCCTACTGTGATTACCCCCTGCTGTCTTTCTAACTCATTTTCATGTTCTTAGTCCAGTGATCTAGCTCCACTAAGGCCTCTAATTCATTGATTCTACCACCTTATTGTATACTATCTTAGATCTGTGAGTTGATAGTTTTTATCAAATTAGGAAACATTTTGACTTTTGTTTCTTCAGATCTCACCCCACCCCCCACCCCACAAGACTGTGGTTATATGTAAGTTAGGTCATTTGATGTCATTCCATAGCTCCCTGATAATCATTTTAGAAATCTTTTGTTTCTGTGATGTTCATGCGTTCCTCTATTTTCTTGAACTTGTGACATATATAACAGCTGGTTTAATGCCATGCTCTACTAAAACTCTCATTCATGTCATTTCTGGGACAGTGTCTGTTGTTGGGTTTTTCTCTTGATGGGTTATCATTTCCTTCTTTTCCTGCTTGGTAATTTTTGATTGGATGTTAAACATTGTGAATTTTACATTTTGGGGCCTGAGTTTTTAAAATATCCTTTAAATATTTTGGACTTGGCTTTGACACCATTAAGTTACTTGAAATCAGCTTGATCTTCTTGAAGCTTGCTTTTAAGTTTTCTTAGAGTGGGTCTGGAACAACATTCAGAGTAGGAGTACTTTGCCTCCACTTACATGCGGTGCCTTCCTGAGGACGCTTCCTAGTGTTAAGGAGCACTTCTGCCCTGGCTGGTAGGAGCACAAACTGTTCTTAGCCCCTTATGAGCCCTGCTGATTGTTCTAATGGACCTTTCTGCGGTCTCTGATAGTTTTCTTACAGGCATGTGCAAGTCAGTTCAGTCAAGGGCTCAAGGGACCTCTTTGTATATCTCTAGTATAGCTGTCTTTTTTCTGTCTGCGCCACAAATTTCTGTCACCTTGTCCTCTCTAAACTCCGGCTCCTAAGTGAGATGCCCAGGCTCTTTGGATTCCCCTGCTTGTGCTGAGGCTTGGAAACTCTCTGCCGTGGGCATTTGTAGGGCTTACCTGCGATGGTTTTCTCGGGAAGTACTGTCTCCTGCTGCCCCGGGGCTCTCGCTGTTGAGGCAGGACCGGGAGACCTGGCTGTTGTCACTCCACTGGGGTTGGAAGAAGTGTCTGTCTTGGACGTCCCGATGTCCTTTCAGTCTTCTGGGCACGAATTCTCTGTTCATTGTAATCACTCCCGTAAATACACTTTGACTCCCTTGCTTTTCTCGCATTTCACTTGGGCAAACCACAACCCTGGTTAAATCATCTCTCCACCTTTCAGTGCCAGCACCTGTCTGAATATTGCAGGCGGAAAACACATCTGGGCTATTTTCCTTCAAATTCATGACCGGAGTCTGTAAGCGAGCCCAGTCACACTACCAGTCATCCATTCTGCTTCCCTAGACACCTGTTTCGTATCTTTTCTCTCAGGATTCTAGCACCTCCTCCCCCATCTTCCAAGGCATTTTCCTTTTTTTCTACATCACTGAGAAACAGAAGCAATCAAAAGTGAAGTCTGCAGAGCGGCACTCACGTCACCCCCGTCCTGGCGGCATGTGCGCGCGTTGCCTTCCCCTCACTATGCATTCCTTTCCCCCACCTGTGTGCTGTAGGCCCTTTCCCTCTTGCCTCCCCAGGGCAAATTAAATTTAAATTCCATTTCTCCCGCAGTTTCCCTCCTTTTCTCCCACATCTTCAATAGGATATCCTGGAACGTGCCCATCAGTATGAAAACATACTGTATTTATCGCATTGTAAAAAAATTTTGACTCCCTTTCCCCGTATCAGCTCCCCTGCCATATCCGTGCTCTTGTGCAACAAAAGTGCCAAGAGTTGTCTGTACTTTCCCGGTTTTTTCCTTCTCTTTCTCTCTTAATTCCTCTCCAGTCAGGCTTTTGTCCTTAGTGCTCTATGAAATGTTTTTCTGTGATTAATGTGAAGTCTCTGACTTCCAAGCTGCTATTTCAAGAGTCCTCCTACATAATCTTTCAGGAGCACGAGCTGCCCTTGATCACTCCCCCTTTCTTGATACGCTTTATTCCTTTGGTTTCCAGGATGCCAGAGTCTTGATCTTTGTGCCACCTCTGTGGTTGCTCCTTCTGTGTCCTTTCCTGGTTCTTATCTTCTTCCCGCTCCTTCATGTTGAATGCCTAAGGCCGTGGGCCTGGGTCCTCTTCTGTCATCTGTTCACCGCCTTGCTACAGTTAACAAGTTTGAAAACCCATCTGTACTCCAGTGACTTCCATATTTTAATTTACTGACCAGCCCTTTCTTTTAATTGTAGTGTTGCTTATGAAACTGTGTATTCAGCATCTTCAAAGGGCTGTTGAATAGACATGTCAAACGTAGCCCGTCTGAAACCCAGCACCGGGGCTTTCCTTCCGAGCCTGTTCCACGTGCAGTGGTCTCCACTCCAGTTGATGGCAGTGTCCCGCTTCTTGAACATGTCAGATGACAACTAAAACAACTCAGTAGTGAGTCTGATGTCCTTGACTCCCGGGAAGATGATCCATGGGTTGAGGGAGTGCAGTGCCTAACAACTGGTGGGGAGAGTACTCTTCCTGAAGGATGTGGGGCAGGGGCAGGGTTTTTGTGGAATGTTAGAAGAGGCAATAACGAAACAGGGCCTGATTGGTTAGGATGTTGCAGATTTCCTTATGTGGCACGCAGGCCCTCTTCTCAAGGGTAAAATAAGCTAAGTAGAGCAGAGTGGGAGTACTGTGATTGGTGTTAGGTTTCCCTGATAGTGAGGTTTTCCCCACAAGTGCAGGCTGACTCGGGTTTAGATTTGTGACGTGGGCTGGGCTCCTGAAGTGGACTTCCGTTTTGTGGGTCTTGATACATCTGGCAAAAGTCCTGCTTTGCTCCGTTCTCTCATCCCACACGCATACTGCTGGGAAATCCTAGTTAGTGCCACTTTTAAAACTTAACATGTAACTACTGCTCCCTACTTCCGTAGCTGCTGTGCTGGTCCAGGTCACTGTCACCTCTCACCTTGCCTCCTAAACCTACACTCAGCTTTAATGTATTTCTAACATTGCAGTCAGGGAAGTTTTTAGATGGAAATCAGTCGCGTCACTGCTTGCTCAGAATCTTCTCATTGTTCCTCATCTCACTTGTAATAGAAGCCACGGTCTTTATAATGGCCTTCAAGACCCTGCAAGATCCAGACCTCTTTTGCTTCCACGACTTCCTCTGCTCTCTCTTCTGTCCTTCCTCTGCTCTGCCTTGAATCCATCAAGCATGCTTCTACCTTAGGGTCTTTCCTGTGGCTGCTTCCTCTGCCTGGAATACTCCTCCCTCAGATACCCCTCAGGACCAGCTCCCCACCGGCCTCCCCAGAGCCCGTTTGTGTGTTTGAGAAGAAGAAAGCCTGTGAGGGCGGTAGTTGGGCTGAAAGGAGTGAAGGATAGAGGGGAAGGGGTACGGCAGATGTTGAAATCTTGGGGAAGAAGAGCCCGTGGGTGAGATTAACCCTGGATACACTAGCAGTTGGAGAGTTCAGCCTACTGTTATTCTGAGCAATAATGAGAAAAAGCAGAAGAGACTTTGTAGCAACTTAGTGGAGATGAGGAGGCCTTCAGTTAGCTAGTGGAAACGTTCATAAATCAGAGTTCATAATTTGACGGTCCCTTCACAGATTGGTAAGGCCTGTTCTTTTGTAGGTAGTAGATTTGGTGTCCTGCTGCTTGGTAATGATTTAATGATACGCTCCTCAGTTTAACAGAGAATAGGCCCAAGACTTGCTCGAGCATCACTTTTTGACTGTGAAAGATGAATAGAAAACATTCAGTTATTGAATTCCTCCTTTAATTCAGTATTAGAGGAAAATGTTTCTGAAGTTAGTCTTCAGAAGAACCAAATGTGTTTCCTGTTATTTTGCGATAGCTAATAGGTTTCAGAGTCTAACCAGTATTTAATGTACCTCAAACACCTGTTTATTCCAGTCCTCTGTACCTTTTTGATTTTTTAATTGCAAGATTTATATTGTTTAATTTTATGAATTGCCAAAAATGCTAAGAGAAATAGACGTAGTTGACATTATAAAGTATTCTCTAATTAAGGGGATATATAATGATTCTTCATGTCATAGTCAAGAAATCTTTCTGTGGTTCTTTCAAATTTGTTTATTTGTGTGCTCCTCCTTCAGAGGGAACAGTAGAAAAAGTAAAGCCAGTCATAAGGTTAGTACACAAATTTTATGCCGTACAATTACAGATCTGACTCTGAATTTCTCCATAGCCAGCTCTTAAGAGCAAAGTTATCTGCATGATTTACTAAAGTCTATAAGGTAAAAACAGACTGGTTGTTAAGGGGAAAAGCACAGCTAATCCCAGTACAAAATTTTGAGTGACTATCACTCATGGGTGCTTATAATAATGTTGTGATTAAAGTAGTAGGTCCCTGGGTCAAGACAGTACAGTAACTTTTAGGATCATCAGTATTCGTGGACATAGGATGTGCGCGCGATCTGGCTGTGACATCTGTCACCCCACTGATCAGCAGGGTTGATGTGGCTGGTCTGGCTGACCAGGCGGGTGTCGCCTCCCTGCCTCACCAGTCCGTGTGTGTCCCTCTCGAAGCTGCACGCTTGGTTGAAGAGGATGACTCTCCCCAGTACAGGAGACCGTTCTTTGGTCAAGGGTGTAGGAGTAGCTCTGCTCCCCTGCTGGAACCTCCAGACGAGCTCTCAGGGGCCCTTTGTAGGAGACAATAGGGTGGTCAAGCTTGCCAGACTCTGGGCACATCCAAATGCAGCCCTGCCTGGGACTGTTGCCCTTTCTTAAGAAGTTAAAAGAAAACAAGAATGTGTCCATGGATATAAGAAGCATCGCTTAACTTTCGCAAGAGTTTGTTAGTCAGTGGTTCTTAATCTGTTTTTGGTCATAGATCCTCTAATATTTTTATGCAGTTTTATCATGAGTTTGCTAAATATGCTGATTCTGAAATCAAGAGGTTCTGATCCAGTAGGTCTGAGTTAAGTTTTAGAAACTTATATGTGAAACTGCCACACTAGGTGATTTTGATGTAGGCTCTTGTTAGACTACGTGTTTCAGAGACCTCTTCTGGGTTATACTTTTAGGGAATTTGCAGATTCCAGGTAGTCAGTCTAGAACCTTATCTGATACAAGGGAGCAGCATCTTTAAGAACGTTACATATAGTAAAAATGATAATGAGTTCCATATGTGTGTTTGGAAATTTTTCTTAGCATGTTAGAAAATGAAGGACTTGTGTGGAAGGCAAGTCATGTGGCCACAGTGGTAGTGACTGAACACGTATGGTGTCTCTCTCTCTCCCTCTGTGAGTAATGTAATGAATTCAAGACCTCTTTTTCTTAATGTCCAACCACTTCATATTCGTGGGATAAACCATGTGTGATTATGAAGTATCACTCTTTTGATATGCCACTTGTTTAATTTGCTAATATTTATTTAAGATTTTTGCACCTATGTCCTTGTTGAATTTATCTAGAGTTTCCATTTCTTGTGCTCTTTTCACCAGTATGGTGTCAGGGTTTTGTTAGTACTTAAAAAGGAGATGGGTATATGTGTGTGTGTGTGTTGTTGTTGTTGTTGTTGTTTGTTTGTTTTTCTCAGTTTTGAGAGTTTATGTAGACTCTCAGTGTACTTTTTGTGGGCAATTTAGGACAACTATAAAATTAGAAGGCGCAGCCTGTATACATAAGACCATTCTCACTTCTGATACCAGCTATGTTTGGAGGGTTCCCAAAACCACCCTGAGGTTCAATAATTCATTAGAAAGACTCCTACATCTTACAGACTCATAGATCATGGTATGGCTTCTTACGGAGAAAGGATATAGATTCAGATCTGCCAAAGAAAGAGACATACTGGGCAGAGTGTAGGAGGGTTCCAAGCAGAGCTTTCCTCGTCCTCACCCCTGTTGTCAGATCGTGTATCTCTCTTGGCCTTATTGTGTGACCATGTGTATGGAATATTGTTTAGCCAGAAAAGCTCAAGCTCATCCAACCTTTAGTATCCAGAGTTTGTTTTAGATTTTTATTTTTAAGTAATCTCTACAACCCACCATGGGCCTCAAACTCCCAACCCTAAGATCAGGAGTCACACTCCACCTACTGAGCCAGCCAGAATTTTCCCGAGGTTTTTTTTGTTTGTTTGTTTGTTTTGAAATTTTATTTATTTATCAGAGAGAGAGAGAGAGAAGGAGTTGGGTCGAAGGGGAGGAGCAGAGGGATAAGCAGGCTCCTTGCTGAGCAAGGAGCCCGATGCTGACTCGATCCTGGGACCCTGGGAATCCAGACCTGAGCTGAAGGCAGATGCTTAGCTGACTGAGGCACCCAGACATCCCTTTCTGGAGTTTTTACTGGGGTTTCATTATGTAGGCATGACTGACTGACTGCTTGTGGATAATCTCAGTCTCCATTTTGGTTAACCCAAAACTACCTCCCAAAATTACCGTTGTGTTTCAGGTTTGGTGAGCTCCAACGGTAAGGACTCTCTGAGTCTGGCCAGTTCCCTCCCTAAAACATGTTTGTTAGATTATCTAGTTTGACCCAAGGTTACCCGGCAAACAACTCTCTTATCACACACACACTCTGAGACCCCAGAGATTACCTACCAGAAGTCAAGGACAAAGACCAGACCTTCTCCTTGGGCAAGGCCAAATTCTTTATATGTTTGCACAATTAATTTTCTTTTTTATGATGTCTTCCTGTGATTTCTTGAAATCAGATTAAGTTTACAGGGATTCCATTATGGAAAATCGATTGTTTTAAATTTCAGACCTTGCATTTCTCTAGTTAACTCTTAAAAGAGAAAAATAACAGATACACTTTTGGTTTAACTGGATTTAAATTAAACTATTCTTTGTCTTTTTTTTTTTTTTTTTTTAAGAATAAAGGTTCACTTCAATTTGAAGACAAATGGGATTTCATGCGCCCGATTGTTTTGAAGCTTTTACGCCAGGAATCTGTTACAAAACAGCAGTGGTTTGATCTGTTTTCGTAAGTAATCCATTAACTCTTAACTTTTTGCTTACGTAAAAGATATTTTGGTGATGCATTTCTTTTTTTTTTTTTT
>JAQQSY010006887.1:0-10792 GCA_028646535.1 Procyon lotor
TGCCATTCCCTCTGCTTGTGTTCCCTCTCACTGTGTTTCTCTCTGTCAAATAAATAAAATCTTTAAAAAAAAAAAAAAAACTCTCTCTCCAGACAGCACCCCCATCTGCAAGCCCCTCACCCCAGAACTCAGCCTACGTGGTCTCTAACCCAGGGAAAACATCTTCGCTGAAGGCGTACCCCCGTCAGTGGAGAAGAATATCCCCTTTCCCACCCCGCGGGCTTCCTTTCTGAGTCCCTATTTCTTCCTTTGCCATGAGACGGAAATCCTTATCAGATTATAGCACATTCCTGAGTGTGCCCGAGCCCCTGCCCTCTGGAAGATTACATCCAGTGACTCGGGCAAGCCGAGCAGGACCTGGGGCTTAGAGCCCTGGGAAAAGATCAATTAGTAACTTCTCTAGCACGCTGCCAGCTAGGAAACAAAGGGTGCGAGTGTTTTGAAAGCCTACTGATGTGTATGAGAGTGGGTTTATGACATTGTTCCGGAAAAGCATGCAAGTATTTGCAGGGGGTGGGGGAGAGAGAGAGCGTATGTGAGTGTGTGTGTGTGTGTGTGTGTGTGTGTGTGTGTAGGCGGACACGCGCACATATGTAAAAATCTAAACATAAAAAAGTCTGGCAGGACAGACTATTGTCTGTAACTTAGAGGTGGTGATATGAAGGGCTGATCCAGAAGGTGAAATCCAATCAGGTTTTTTTCTGCATATATGTTTTCTAACAGTGTGTAGTTCTCATTTTTATCATTAATTTTAACGGTGAAAGGTAAAATCTGGAAAAGAACGGTGACCAGTCTTTTCAAACCAAAAATCAGAACACACGGTCTACACCAAAGCATATTCATTTCTCCCCTAAATGTAAGAGGCAATTAAGAAAAGGTAAATTAGAGGCACCTGGGTGGCTCAGTAGGTTAAAGCCTCTTCCTTCAGCTCAGGTCATGATCTCGGGGTCCTGGGATTGACCCCCGCATCGGGCACCTCCTCTCCCCGCACCCCCCCCACCTCTCTGCCTATTTGGGATCTCTCTCCTCTCTGTCAAATAAATAAATAAAATCTTAAAATAAAAAAGAAAGAAAGAAAAGGTAATTTAGTCAGTGGAATGTGGAAGTTTTAAGAGTTCAGTAATTTTTTAAGAAGCAAAAGACAGAATACCTAAAACAAGATTGCCTAAAACATCCAGCCGGTAGTAGCATTAGATATTGAATATTAGATATTGACAAAATACAGTAAGTCCCCAAGTTGGTAACATCATGTCTTCCTTTAGTTCATAGGAAGACCCCACGAGCATCTTTCCTGACCCTGGGCCAGCACCCTCATGAGGAATTTGGCTGAAGTCCATGAACAGTTCCTGCATTTACTTTTTGCAAAAGGACTACCCAAGGAACGATGAACGAACAAACAAGAAACATCATCAGAGTCCCTAAGGAATTTGGGGTGGAGCTCTCTTAGAAAAAAAAAAAGACAAGAATTGCAATTGGCTACTTCATGTGCAGAAAAATTAATTTGCATTTGCATTTCAGACTGTACGTCAAATTAAGTTTCGCACAGACAAAATATTTAAACCCGTGAAATAAAACCATAAAACAACGACACGACCTAGGTGAACGTCCATGCAGCCTGTGGTTGGACATGTCGATACTCATTCATTCTTTCCACAGATGTTGCAAAGCACCAGACACCTTGCTGCGGACAAGAGACTCAGCCCGTCCCCAGGGAGCCACGGGCTAGCGAAGAAAACAGGACAAAATAAATCGATGCAAAGTCATTGCATACTGGTAAGTCTCCCGGCGGATAAAAGGGGACTATGAGACGGAGCGTGCCGGAAGGAATGACCGAGGCTAGACAGGGGAGCACTCTCTCAGAACCGGAAAATGACAAGGACAGGGAAGCCCTGACGTGCACTTCTGCGCACGGAGTCGATTTCTCAGATCTTTGCATAAATTCACCCATTTGCGCCTCCCAACAGCTCTGAGATAAATAAGTTCTATTATGATGACAATGGTGATCTTCTGGGGGAGGAAGAGGGGAAGGGATCCCAGGGCAGGGAGCTGGGGAACGGGAAAGCCAGAGGGACCCGAGCAGACGTGGCACACTCCCGGGGATGGAAAAGAGGGCAGGGGTGCTGGGACACAGTGTTCGGCAGGGGGTAACAGAGGTGAGGCTGGAGAGCAGGCAGGGCCAGGTCAGGTCTGGCCTTGTAGGCCACGGGGAAGGGACTGCCGGGAGAGGCCAGGCAGGGGTGCACCGGGACAGGACGACACTTGAAGAGGTCACTCTGCTGTGCAAGGGGCAGACTGCAGGGGAAACACCCCCGGCCCTCCTGCTTTCTAGTTAGTCTATGTGGGAACCACAGGGAAAAAAGATTTCCCTACCAAAAATTAAATACTTACTTCCTTTTAAAAACACCATACAGAAGTCAAAGGCAAAGGACATAGAAACTTGCAATATTTTTAAAATAAAAGATACTTTACGACAAAAACACTCCTGCAAATCAGTAACAAAAAAGCAAAAGTCTCTCTGGAGATACGGACAAAGGACATGAACTGAGAATTCACAGAAGGGGAAAATTAATGGTTCATAAATACATGGCAAACGTTCACTTGTCCATAACACTGGATAAGTCTTTTTTTAATTCTATTTTAATATTAAGAAGAGTGTGGGACAATACCCTTTGCGTACTGTCAGTGAAATTGGTAAACGGGTTCAGATTTTTCAGGGAATAGAGATCAAAAACCTCTTTCCTGAATTTATATTAAAGATCATTAATGGGGCTCCTGGGTGGCTCAGTGGGTTGAAGCCTCTGCCTTCAGCTCAGGTCACGATCTCAGGGTCCCGGGATCGAGCCCCGCATCGGGCTCTCTGCTCAGCAGGGAGCCTGCTTCCCCCTCTCTTTCTGCCTGCCTCTCTGCCTGCTTGTGATCTCTCTCTCTCTCTGTCAAATAAATAAATAAAATCTTTTAAAAAAAAAAAAAAAGAAAAGCAAGTTGAAGGGCGTCTGGGTCGCTCAGTAGGTTGAGCGTCGGACTCCTGATTGCAGCTCAGATCATGATCTCGGGGTCGTGGGATCGAGTCCCGTGTCGGGATCCACACTCAGTGCAGAGTCTGCTTGCGATTCCCTCTGCCCCTCCCCGGCTCGCTCTCTCTCTAAAATAAATATATAAATCTTAAAAAAAAAAAAAAAAAAAAGCAAGTTGTATTTTGTATTTAAAAATCTTATTTATATTTAAAAATCATATATACATAAAGCCCCTGGAAAAACATTAACAGTAGGTATTTAATGGTGGCAGGATTATGCATGTTAAATACATCTTTTTTTATTTGCCTACGTCTTTTATTTTTCTACAGTCAATATACACCGCTTATGACAGTAAGCAAACTAAGCAAACAAAAGTATCTAAATCTAGCATAAAAAGGTTAAACTGTCCAGTAGAAGGGGTCAGAGACAGGAGACTGTGCAGACTGAAGATGTGTCAGCAAACGAGGTGGTAGAAAGGGACTTCTAGAAGTAGTCAAAAACCTCAGCTCACAGATTAAGAAATCATCGACCCTCTCCCCACTTCACGTACGTAGTGCCTGATGGTAAGCACGGCCCCTGACAAGGTTTCTAGAACCCAACACTGAGAACCATTGCTTGTTTATCCACTCGTTAAAACACCCTGCACTGTGTAACAAGAGAATGTAAATATGGTCACTGCAGGACTCAGTTTCCGAGGGACATCTTCTGGGTCTTGCCCCTCGGGCCACAAAGACCTTTGGCAGCCCCTTGAATCCCTGTCCACTTCATACCAGGGCTATGGTTAGTTCCTCTTTCTCAAACCAAAACTTGCAAACCCACCGCTCTTAATCTCGACAAAACCCTTCTTTTTTCCCCATTCAGCAGCTACCCTCAGGATCCCAAGTCTTGAGCCCCCTCAGACACTCCTTTCCAAGTCTAAGCATCTGTGTCTACACCTGCCATCTCTTCCCGCCCTCGTCCTCCACCTCCCCCAAGCCCAGGCAGCATCCCACTTGGCTCCTTCCTTTTCTAGCACATTCTAGAGCTGGGTATCGACCCCTGTCCCTCCCTCAGCTTTCCAATATGTCACGAAGCACCAAGAAGGAGGGTTTAGAGTTAGGAAGCCTGGGTACACACCCAGCTCTGCCATCCACCATTTCCATGAGCTTCAGTGAGCAAGTTGCCTAATTCCGCCTCTATAGAGCAAGGTTAACGCAAGCCGTGCCAGCTCCTCACGGGTCTGTCGTGAGGATCCTGGCGAGTCATGTGTGGGAAAGTGCTCCCTGAGCTCATAAAGCACTTTCCTTTTTTTTTTTTTTTTTTTTACAGATTATTTATTTATTTATTTGACAGAGAGAGAGAGAGAGAGAGCAATCACAAGCAGGCAGAGAGGCAGGCAGATAGAGGAGGAAGCAGGCTCCCTGCTGAGCAGAGAGCTCGATGTGGGGCTCGATCCCAGGATCCCGAGATCATAACCTGAGCCGAAGGCAGAGGCTTTAACCCACTGAGCCACCCAGGTGCCCCAATAAAGCACTTTCGCATTCTACTTCTTTCACACGCCTGTTATCACTGTCTCCTCATTACCTGGGATGGGTCGGCTCCCACTGGGGCAGCGATGGCTTAGGTGTCACCTTTAGGTTCCTCACAGTGTCAACACCAATGATATGATGATGTGAGCACCTTAGATCTTACTGCGAATTATAAATTTGATAATAATTGTATGTCATTGTGAACAAGTACAACCTTTTTTTAAATTATAGGAGTATGGACTTTTTAAAAGATTTTATTTATTTATTTGAGAGAGAGTGAGAGAGAGCATGAGAGGGGAGAAGTCAGAGGGAGAAAGAGACTCCCCGCTGAGCAGGGAACCTAATGCGGGACTAGATCCTGGGACTCCAAGATCATGACCTGAGCTGAAGGCAGTTGCTTAACCAATTGAGCCACCCAGGTGCCCTGGACCTATTTTTTTTTTTTTTTTTTAAGATTATTATTAGAGAGAGTGAGAGCATGAACAGGAGAGGCAGAGGGAAAGAGAATCTCCAACAGACCGCACGCTCATCACAAAGCCTGAGGCAGACCTTGATCTCACAACCCTGAGACCTCAACCTGAGCTGAAGTCAAGATTTAGATGCTTAACCGACTGGGCCACCTAGGTGCCCCTGAGCATGGACGTGTGGAAGACAGTACCAGCCAACAACTGAGCACATACAAGAGTCAGGCACTGTTCTCAAGTACCCGACACCGACTACCACCTAGCAGCACTGTAAGAGAGGGTTAGTATTATTTCCATTTCATTGACGGGAAGACTGAGGGCGAGTAGTTCAGCTGTGGTTTGAACCCAGGCATCTAGCTCTAGAGCCTGTGCTCTCCTTACCCAATGTCCTGCAACTCCTCTGTGACCAAGGACGGAAGTAGAGAGAGAGAAACCAGGAGGAGGCCAGGGCTCTAGAGTATTAGAGGTGAGAATGTGGACCTCAACAAGGGCACCTGGGATCTTCTAACAAAGGAACTTGTTCAAATTGCCAGCTGCCAGTGTTGCTGCGGGCTGAGGGCCATCAGGAACCTCCATATACCACTGTTACGACCTCTTGGGAGGACCATCAGCGGAGTGAATCAGAAACCGGAATGGAACATTCCCACATTCGCCCTGAGACGCGCGCGCCTGTGCACAGAAGCCGCACAGAAGGGCACAGGCAGGGAAGCCAGAGGACAAATCACGCAAGTGAATCGCACACCCTTAAAAATGGATGCTACAGATAAAGAGGAATAAACATCTGCTTTTTCCCTCCCAATCTTGTTTGTTTGAGAGAGACAGGGCTAGTGCCAGAGACAGCAAGAGAGAACACGAGTGTGGAGAAGGGGGGAGAACCCGCTGAGCAGGGAGCCCAATGTGGGGCTCGATCCCAGGACCCCAGGATCATGACCTGAGCCGAAGACAGACGCGTAACCCACTGAGCCCCCCAGGGGGCCTGAGGAATAAGCATCTTCTTAAGGAAAAGAGGTATGCAAAAAAAAAAAAAAAAAAAGCCCATTCCTATGGGCCTTCTTGTCTGACTGGTTCAAGTCCTGAGTGGGTTTACCAGCTGTGTGAGCATGGGCAGGTCATTTAATTTCTCTGCACCTCAGTTTTCTTAGGTTTAAATGGGGATAACAAAGGAGCCAGTTCACCGGCTTGTGCGAATTCATAAATTAATATACGTCACGTGCGTGGGACAGAGCCTGGCATAAAGCAAGCCTGTGGTAGGTGTTACTCGGTTCGCAAATTAGCACACATGACACTCACAATACTCACAGACACACATCATCACAAATATTGGTAACAGAAGTATGACAAGTAATGCATCTAAATTTTAACATGGCTTATCTCTGGAAGCGGAAGGACAGACTTTTTTTTCCCGTTCAAACTCTCCGCACGTCCTAAATTCTCTTTACTTGAATAAAGCCAGCAATCTATTAATACTGAAGTATCTCCATTTTTTTTCAAGGGGCCTTGGTAATACTCCTTCCAATCTACTCACTTGCCCTAACATAACCCACTCCTGCATATTGGGTTTGTGGAAATGGGGTCCTTGTACTGATTTAGTCCGAGGAGTAATACGTTTTCCCCTTTATTCTTCAGAGCCGAGCAGCCTGCTCACATTTCGTCCCATCAGAGTCTCTCCCGCCCTCTTACACATTTACAGAGGAAGAGCACTCCGAAAGGCTTATGAGGGAGTAAAAGCCGGGGGGAAAGAATGGGTCAAGGTCTCCAAAAAGCAAAGGCCAAGGACACATACAGGACAACTTCAGGACAGCCATCCCGAAAAGGGTCGACCTTACCTCAGTCGGTCAGGCCAGAAGATGACCGTGATCAGCGTCCATGGACCATCCCCCGCGTGCGTGCGGCCCGGAGACACCGGCAGTTCAACTGTTCGGCAGGCTGTCCAGCCGTGCGACAATCATTCTGAAAGAGAAGGAATCCTGGTGAGGGCAATGTGGGGGAGCCAGAGCCTGGCCGGGCCCGGGCCCTGCAGGAGAGGGCGCCCAATTACTAGAGTAATTGGGTAATTGAGCTCCGGAGTGGAGAAATCAGAGGTAAGTCGTTCTCCGGGCTGGGGTGGGGGCGGACAGCCCAGAACGGCAGACAGCCTAAGAGATGATGCAAACGGGGGGTGTCCTTTGCTCTCGGGACAAGCTTAGCCGCTCGCTCTTGGGGTGTGTCCCCGTCCCTTCAAAGCCAAGGGCTGGTTCCTCCCCGACTTCCATCTCCAGCTTCCACAGACGTTCATGTATTGGGAACGTGGACAGAAAGCAGCTCACGAATACTATCGGTTTCTACGTGTTGGTGTGCCTGTCGTCTCAGAGTCGGACCACTCCGTAAGAAGCACGTGGCCTTTCTCGGAGAACTAGCCCCACCGAGGATTTTCTCTGGGCGTGGCGGTTCCCTGGGATCCAACCTTGGGAGGATTTTCCAGCCATCCCACATTGTGGGACCACTCCAGCACCCCTTTCCCTCGGAATGTCCCACAGCTCTGTGCCCCTCGCGCTTGGATCCACCACTGCACCTGCAGATAGCCCAGCACCCCGGCTGCCCCCCGCAGCAGGCTCGAGCCCGGCCTCTCCCTGCAGATTGCCGCCCCCCAGGCTCTCTCGCAGAGCCGCTGCTCCTGTCCTCCCCCCACCTGTGTGCCCCCCTCCACGGCCCCCTCTCTCCCGGGTCTCAGTTTTCTGGACTGCGAAATGAAGAATGGACTACAATGGTCTCCATCCTCCTTGTGCTTGGAGGTCACACGTCCCTGCGCCTAAATCCTGGCCCGGGTGCTCCTCACCTTCCCGAGAAGCTCAGTCTGTCATGTGTGAAATGGGAAAAGGGAATCCTCCCCTAAGGTTACTCTAAAGGTAAGAACTAGCAGACCGCGTGCCCGGAGTACAACAAAGGCTCAAGAAACAGGAGTGCTCCCCACCCCACCTGAGAGGATAATCTCAGCTTTGCTGGTCTTCGAATTTCCGAATCCAGCATTCTCTTACATCCGGACCCGTGGTGGTAATAATATTCTCTTCTGGCAAATATCAACTGCTCTGAGGACTTTCAGCGGCTTCCATAACCTAGCTCTACTTTACCCTCTTCCTCCAACTTCCGACCAACACCGTCTGGCCTCGCCAGGCTAAGTCTTCCCAGGTTCCAAAGAACACACCCTTAGACCCTGCCTGCAACCCTGCCCACTCCCCACGGGGGGTACGGCTTTCCTTAGTCCCCCTCCCGAGGCCCACATTCCAGGCAACTTAACCCTCACACGGGGTCCTGGCAGCACTGTTCACTGTTTTGCGTTGATTAAGCTCGGTGCTCCAGCTGGAACGGGGCTCTTCTGATTATTTTGAGCTTTTCACTTTTAGCACAGACCACGTTTCAGTGTTTACAAACCCGGTATTTTTTGGATCAGCTTCGCAAATGCTTTTTGAAATTTATATGCCTTTCTGCCTTGAGGTAATAAGATTTTTTTATTTTTTTAATTTTAATTTTTTTTAAAAAAGATTTTGTTTATTTGACAGAGAGAGACACAGCGAGAGAAGGAACGCAAGCAGGGGGAGTGGGAGAGAGAAAAGCACGCTCCCCGCCGAGCAGGGAGCCCGACACGGGGCTCGATCCCAGGACCCTGGGATCGTGACCTGAGCCAAAGGCAGATGCTTAACAACTGAGCCCCCCAGGTGCCCCAAGATTTTTTTTAATTAACGCCACCGTTTTCATTTGCCCAAAGTTTCACCCGAGAGCTTTTTCCAACAGCAGTGAGTAAACTATACACAGAGAACCCAGGGGGCTTCTCACAGACTTTGGAGATGAGTTCTAAGCACATCGAGCACCGACAGACTTTGTGTCACTGCCCATGTGTTCTCATTTGAGAAGCCATCTTGTGATCAAACTCTCTGCATCAACGGGGGGCGGGGGGGTAGTAACTGGCAGTGGAGAAAGAGGACCGGCTGCTAGTCGTTTACCTCAAGAAAGATGATGGCTGTCATCTCAGGGCTAAATGAAGGTTCTAAGGGGGATGATCGAAGACACAGTGAAGGGTCAAGGGAGAGAGAGAAAGGACCGCCCAGGAAGGAGACACAGGGGCAGAAGGACCGTGCAGTGGAGAGGAGCACGAACCCAGAGAAATAGGAGTGACATTAAAGGCTGTGGACAGGGGTGGGGGTAGGGGGGGTTCACAAGAGGTCACTGAACTTAACTAGTCAGGTGGCCACTGGTGACCCCTGAGGACGATTTGCAATCCTGCTGGTACAGGACCCATGCTGAAGGGCACTGAGGAGAAAGCAGGAGGGCACGGGGAGACTGGCGGAGACAAGCCACAGAGCCTGTCCTGGTCATTTGGCACCCGGAAGCTTACTTAACAACGCAAGTCCCTCCAGTCGCTTATTCCCTCGCTCCTGCCTTCGCCATATGCAGAGCTTGGTCACCAGAAACAACCGGCTGCGGACCCTACCGACTTCTGTCCACCACCACCCCTGCCTGCCTGCTTTTAGTTCTCTAAGAAACCTTCCAGGACTCTCCAACAGCCATATGCTATCCACTCTCAGCACTGAAATTCTATCTCCCCGCCTCAGGAAAATGACAGTTATCCCTTCATCAGAGAAAACAAAAAAAAAAAAACAAAAAAAACCAAAAAACCCACAAACCCACGCACTACAGTGTCAGTTCAAAAGGAGCAAAAAAGTCCAGAATCAGGTGAGATACTAGATGACGACCTTGGGGTAACTTTTATAATTTATGCTCAACTGTCAAAAAGATCACTTTAAGCGTTTTTGTCTTCCTTCAAAATAGGGCTTTATTTTAAGCGCACGGCCATCAGGTCGGTACTTTGGAAACTAAGAATACACTGCATCTTCATTAATTGGATTAACTGTGAAGTGAACTGAATTGACTGAATTTAAATTTGAAAAAAATTTTTTAAAAATCAGATACGAATAAAGAAAACGACGTTAAGCATGATTAGCATTTTTAATCTTCTGCTTTGGTGGGTACTCGTGACACATTTAAAAACATAATACATGAAAGTGGGGCGCCTGGGTGGCTCAGTGGGTTAAAGACTCTGCCTTTGGCTCAGGTCATGATCCCAGGGTCCTGGGATTGAGCCCCGCCTCAGGCTCTCTGCTCAGCAGGGAGCCTGCTTCTCCCTCTATCTCTGCCTGTCTCTCTGCCTACCTGTGATCTCTCTCTCTGTCAAATAAAATCTTTAAAAAAATAATAATAATACACAAAAGTGTCTCCAGTGACCTAAAGGTAGACTCGGTCACAGAATTACCCCCAGCTGTGTTTTCAGCAACATTTCTTTCTCAACAGTGACTCCGGTCTCTGCCAGCAGTTCCCCAGCCTGCCGGCTTCTGCACGGGAACCTTCTACCCTTTGCCTTAATAAACTCTCTTCTCCCTCCTCTGTCACGAGTCTTGACCCCTGAAGAGTCATTCTGGTCACAAGATCCATATTTCTGTTTAGGAACCGAGGCCACTTTATCAGCCCCTCCAGACTTAACCCCACGGCCACTGACTTCCCAACATTCCAAATGCCCACAGCTCTTCAGCGGGTTCTATGTTGGTGACGTCTGCGCTAACGGTAGACACGTGAGCCCGGGCTCTTGTCTCGTAAGGGGCGGTGCTGCATAAATATTTTACGTGGAGCCGGAGCTGGAATCCGAGATGAGGAGGCTCTCACGGGCCCTCGGTCATCTGCTGGCTGCCCCAGGTGGCGGACTTTTCCTAATGCCGCGAGCAAGCTTTGCCACCCGCTAGAGGGCTCTCCTTGACTTACCCCTAAACATATCCCCCCC